>SCHK01439743.1:0-23613 GCA_004124795.1 Poropuntius huangchuchieni
TATTGTTGGCTATTGCTACAAATATACCTGAGCTACTTATGACTGGTTTTGTCAATCCAGGGTCACAGTTTTGAAAAGTATCTGTACACTCTACTGTTTAAATGTTTGAGGTTGATTTGATTTTTTTTTTTGGAAAGAAATTTAATCAGAAATTCTGTAAAAATAGTAATATTGTAATAAAGTAATAAATGACATTTTAATATATATTTTAAAATGTAATTTATTTCTGTGCTGACAAATAGATTTACTATTTTCAAAATGATTTGATCAATAGAAAATTCAAAAGCTTTAATCTGAAATAGAAATCATTTGTAACATTAATATTATTAATTTTTATTAGTATTATTTTCTTAGAAATCTTACCAACCCCAACGTTTTAACAGTAGTGTATATACTGTATACAATAAAAAGTGTTACATTAATGTTTAAACATGATATGCATTTGTTGATTATGTCTTTAGGTGCGTTTGGCTGATCTTGTGTCAGGTGACTGAACATGGCCTTGACAGTATCTTGAAGTGTAGAGTCATAAAATGGCAGTAACTGTTTAAAGAACCATAAACTCATCATCACCATAATATTAATAAATGACTAATCAAATAATCAAAATTTTTAACTAGAGGTATTGTTGCTATTGCTATAAGAAAACAAAACAAACTGAATGTACATTCAGAAGTTATGTAAAAAAAAAAAAAAAAAAAAAAAAGAAGAATCAGGTATTTTATTATCTATGTAGATTTTTGTTTAAATCTAATGCACAGTATATATTGTCCTGAAACATTTCAGGTAAGTACTCACTTGTCTTTCTTGAAAAAGAGCCTTTGCACAATGAGGAGGACGAAAACAATGAAGAGAAAAACAACAACGGCCGTCAGTCCCACCAGCCACGGCTGTAATGTGACTTTAGCTGTATCTGATGATGCCCGTGAACCACCTGAGTAACAGTGTATCACAGAAAGTTTTTAGTCTGTAAATGTTTTACACCCTGTGAAGGCTTTACTAAACAACTTTAATATATTAAATCAGTTCAAGGAGTTCAAATTTAGTCGAGAAAAACACAAATACGCATTGAAAAGAATATACTACAACATGAAATGTGTCGAATTTCTCTCACCAGCTTGAGCCTGACAAATGGAGGCAGAGATTATTATGAAGGCAACGATATTCTGTAGATGAAACATGATGAATTAACAGTCCGCACGCACTTCTGCGTTCCTCTCAGTCGTCGGTAAATATGTGAAGGATTCTTGGCGTCCAAAGTGCAAAACCCATTAAGGTCACAGATCACAGCATGTCACTCAGAGAGTAAGTGTGCAGGATTGTTAGATAATCTCCCACTGAAAATGTTACATGCTGTTATGTTGTAAAGACAAAAGATTTACTTTCCACTAGTGTTGCACGATACCAAAATTTTGACTTCGATACGATACCAAAATTAAATATCACGATACCAATACTGAATCGATATTATGGGGAAAAATATAACAACAGTAAAGTAATAATTTTAATAACTTTTTTTGTTGTTGTTTATAAGTAAACACCCAGTGTTTGCTTTTAGCACATTAAAGATTTATTGTAAATAATTAGATCAAAGTCTAAGATTAAAGTCTTTTTAATTAACGTAACTCTACATTTGAAACGACATAACACTTATTAATTTGTCTTAGACACAATAGGCCTACATCTCTTTGCAGTTGATCACAAAATTAATCACATTAATTTAAATTATATTTGAGGACATAAGCAGAATATTATACTGGTATCATATTCGCTAACCTGTTTTTCTTTAAGTTCTTTGAACAAGTCGGGAAGTCTGTCAGAGTGCATCAGAGAGGAAAAAAACAATTCAGCACGCACTTAATGTGCCGTAGAAGCAGCGCGCTGCCCACACATTGCCCCCTAGTGTCGAACCCCGGAACTACAGCTGTCACTCTAAAGTACTGGTACTAATAAAATGAGGAATCGTATCTTTTTTAAAAGCAGGGTATTGCGATACCTTTCTAGTACCAGTATATCGTGCAAGACTACTTTCCACCTGGCACAGAACAGAAGGTCATCCCATTCAAAAGTAAATAGGCTATGACATTTTCAGAATAATTTCATGAGGTCTTTTAGAAGAAAAGGAAGAACAAGCTGTATGCACATAGTTGATAAAATGGATTCTTGGGTTTTAATTTCAAAAATATTTAAGTATATCAGTGTTAGCATTCAAAGGAGAAAAGTCTTGTATTTATTTCATGCTAGCTGCCGCTAACATCTATTTGAATGGAGGATGGAGCACGAGGCTGAAACCTGTCCGATATAACCCAGATGGCTGGCAAGTCTTCAGTGCCCTCCATGAGTTCTTGTATATCCTCATCTCTCAACATGGCCTCTAGCTCAGGCATTGCCTCTGGAATCCAGTCTGCCCTGAACTTATCCCGCCTTTCCCAGAGAGACTCCGGCTCTTCCACAGGCTGCTCTCCAAACAGGAAATCTACAGACACAATACAGGTCAGAGTGCTCAGCTGATGTTCTTACAGTGCAACAGTACTAGTGTATTTTTTAATGAATGTATTATTAATGCTTGATGATTTTTATATTTTTTAGATGATGATATATATTAGAATCATGGAGTTTAGGCTTGTATTCAAATGGCTTAGCTGGTCTCTAAAGCTGACCAGTCATAAAAAAAACCCCTCTATGGCTAGCCGAAAGCTTGGAGAACAGCAAACAATCTTTGGCAGGTTTATGCATTTGGCAGAGCAGTCAAGTGTTTTCCAGTTTCCAGGGATTTTGAACACCATGTCATGTAGCTCATAGACAGCTAGCCAGACGATGTGCACAGAGGGTTTGTAATTGCTTAAGTCGAAAGAGACTATGGAAATTTGTAAGGTTTCTTGTTACATACCTGCCAGGTCATGGATGAGATCTTGGATGAGGTGTCTTATGATGGCGAAAAGGGTGACTGCTGTAACACTCACAGCCAGCAGCAGATAAATGATATGTTTGGGTGGAGTGAGCAGATTATTTTCAGGGGGTTTGTAGTCCTTGAAAAACTCCTCATTAAGACTTGCATTATTTTTGTCTAAATCCATAAGTATTGTTGTTTGCTTCACTGTGTTTCAGTTTAATATCAGCTTGTCAGTTTTCATTCATTTTCTGTTGATCTAGGTAAAAACAAAAAGTAAACATTATTTAAAAAGGTGTATTTTAATGTTTTTGAAAAAAGTCACTATGTTTACCAGGGCTGCCTTTATTTGATCAAAAATACAGTAAAAGAGTAATGGGAAATATTACGATGTAAAATAACTTTTATGTCACTTTAAATTGTAATTTATTCATTTGTTATACAATACAACTTTATTGTGAGAATAAAGTCTGAATTTGGCTTGCGTTACAGCAGGGTCACTCACAATTACAAAACTTTATCACGTAGACAAAAGACAGAGAGGACCCTTACATTCATAAACAATACAAAAAAAAAAACCTTTTCAAAGCTCTGGTACATTTTTAATTTTTGTGTAATTTATTCAGCTCTAATACAGATTGGTGTACTACTTTAGAACCACAATGTTAGAAATGTAACAGTTTATATTGTCTTTATGGTAAACTTGCTTTAGGTTGGTTAGGATTAGGGTTGAACTAGTAATTAAAGGTAGGGTTAGATACAATATATCTGCAAGTCAGTATAATTTTGCTATGTTTATGGTTAGATAAGTTGTGTACATTGTTTACCTCACAATGCTTTTTTCCTCATTGACAGACACCCGGCATCTTCTAGCTTTCCATCTCACCCTCCTCCTCTCTCACTTTCTGTTGCTGAATGCTCATGAGCCATCTTCCTTTTTGTCACATATTCACAGAATCACAAGAAATGTCACAGAATGATAGTCCTTGAATGACTGTTTCTTCCTTAGTTGCTGTGACAGGGCTTCCCTCAGACCTGATACTTTGACAGCAGAAGACAATCAAGCTAATGTGCTTAGTGGCGTAAGGAGAAGCCTTGAGCCTGGATTTAGCTTTTTTTCTATTAGGTGTTTGCGTCTCAACACCTGTTGGCGTATATTAAAGTTCAGCGTAACCAATGACGTCAATGAAAACAATTGGTCATGGTATTCGGTTCAGGAAATTAATTATAGTCTTGCTAAAGAAATCAGCCTACATTACTAAAACATACTCTATAGTGTTCTGTGAAATCAAACCGACTGTGTTCTTAAATCCCTCAATGTCCTGAATCCTTAAATGTCCTGACTTCATTACATTATTACACCAACCAAAGTATTTGTAATGGTTAGATAGCACGTAGCAACAACTTTTTAATGTAACAACTGGACATATCCACAAGCCCAAACACATGGTCCTGTGGATCACAGTACGGGATATACAAATTGCGTGTAACTTAAATAAGGTTGTTGCTTTCATTGACTTTTGAGAACAGGAGTATGTCCTCTATGTTGAGCACACAGCACCCTCTATCTGTTCTGAACATCCCGCAGGAGCCAGCACATGCTAATCATGCTAATCTGGATCAGAGAGTACAAGATAACAATTGCCATGTAAACAACGCAGTACTCCATGTTGTATTTATTTATTACTGAGGGAATGAGACACATGTAGAAGAGTAAGAGAGAGAGATATTCACAAAACTTTTGGTTTAGCTATTTTGCTAAATATAATTTTTAAAAAACATAAAAATACAAATAAAAAACATTTCCCTACAGACTTAAAACACATAAGCTTCGGGTTTTCTAGTACCTTATAACAAGTAGAAATGAGCAGCACTGACAAAGAAAGATGTTTTTGGAAATTAGTGGTTGAGAAAGAGATTTGGGGCTTGTGGAGATGGACTAATGGATGAAAGAAAGAGAGACGAGGTTGTTCATAAATCTATTCAGAGACACCTTTTTAACCCCATGAGTTGTCAAATACAGAAGATTGAAATCCTGGCAGAATTTCTAGCCGTCCACTTCTGGGTTAAATGGCAGTTCTTATTTTCTCTCCCTCATCCCTACTTCCTTTCCAAAGATCGGTTTTGGTGGTTCTTCTTCTTCCTCTTCATCGTCAGGGTCACGACTAAGGCCTCCACCTGTGTGTAAAAGGAAATGTAATGTTTTCAAATGTAGCTATATGAGCTAATATGACCAGAGTTGATTATTCTGTGGTAAAGGCCAGTGTGTGCTCTGAAGTAGCCTGATATGATTCTTTTAATCCAGGCTTAATCCTTTGGCTGACATCTTGCTGACTCTGATATTCCATTGCTGGTAATGGCAGCTGACTTTCATGAAGGTGAAAGCTTTTAATCAAGGGTTAGCTATACCGTAATCCACCTAATCCCGTCTGAGATGCTCCTGTTCAATCTCAAGAGGGAGTGAGTGTGTTTTAAAGGTTTTTATATGACATTCTACACCAAGTATAGGTTTTACTAAAACAGAAAATGTATACTGTGCCATAATTATTTCAACTGGATTTATTTACAGTGTATGAGAATGGACTGATAAAACAACACCTGAGCTAAAGCTGGGGGTGGAGCAAAAAGCTAAATAAATAAATATGCTAAACTAAAGACTAGTTTTATCGAATGATGTCAAAACATGCTCAGCAAGTCCACTATCGGAGAGATCAGGAAGAGAACTTTTACATGTTATAATCACCTTTCTGTCAGTGAAATTTTTAGCCTGGGGTCAGTAGATTTTAATGTCTCTTATGCTCACAAAGGCTGCGTTTATTTGATTGGGAATAAATTGTAAAATATTATTACAGTTTATATACTTACTTGTAATATATTTTAAAATGTAGTTTTAAATGTAACCATTAATCCAGTCTTCAGTGTCACGTGACACTTTAGAAAGTATTCAAAAATACTAATTTGGTACACAAGGAACATTTCGTATTATCAGTGATGAAAATGGTTGTGCTGATTTAAAAAAAAAGAAAAAAAAAAGGGTGAGATTCTTTGATGAATGGAAGGTTTAATAGAACAATTATATGAAATAGAAATCATTTGTACATTATAAATGTCTTTACTGTCACTTTCGATTTTATGTCTCCTTGTTAAATAAAAGTATTCATTTCTTTTAAAGAAAAATCTTACTGACAATAAAGTTTTGAATGGTAGGTTCTTCATCAAAGTCATGAAATCCCTTACTGTCAAGTAACTAATAAAACAGTAATGAGACTTGGTGCTGAAACTGTTGTTTTACAGTGCAGGATTTAGCAAATTATCTTGTAAGAAAATAGGCCATAACATTAATACTCACTCAGACTGGAATTTCCTCTTCTGGTGGTGTATCTTTGACCTTCTTGCAGAAAACCTGAGACAGAAGAAAGTTCCAGTAGACAAGAGTTAAACTTGTGTTGGCCGTCACAATGCCGATCAGTACAGGATGCATGTCTAATTTCAGCTGTGGTGTTGTTCTTTCAGAGGCTGATGCTGCTCAAACTCTCTTCCAGTCTCTGTCTGACTGAATGACTGACTGAGGAAGAGCTTTTGTGTGGTTCAGACAGATCTGATCCTCTATGAATCATATCTCATGTATATTGTTCATCTCCCTGCCCATCTCTAATCCTGCGTTCTCTATGCCTGTCACATTGTGAAAGGTATAAAGGTATATAGATTATGAAAAGGTTAGTTGTCAAGACTTTTTACTCCACTGAGTCAGGGTAGGTTTATTTCTATACACATACCATACAGTTTAGACTACATACAAGCTACTGAACATGCATAGGAAGATACATATTTCAATTAATTAACAATCACAATGGATCTTGTTTATTTACAATGATTTTGAGGAAAAAAATATATTTTTAATGGAAAACTTAATGTAAGTTAAAATAATCTATTTTAATTTAATACAATTTTCCCTAATATTTACTTCCATTTAAAGGTTTGGGGTGAGTATTTTTTTAAATCAATACAAGGATGCGTTAAATTGATTAAAAGGGACACTGAAAATAATAAGGTAATATTGATAACAATAAGAAATGTTACTTAAGCACCAAATCAGCATTATAATATTTCTGAAAGATCATCTGAGTGGAGTAATTGATGCTTAAAATTCAGCTTTGTCATCACAGGAATAAAATACATTGCAAAATGTGTTGAGATGGAAAACAGTTATTTTAAACTTTAATAATATTTGACAATATTACCGTTTTTACTGTATTTTTCCACAAATAAATGCAGCCTTAATGAGCATAAGAAACTTACCGANTTTGACAATATTACCGTTTTTACTGTATTTTTCAACAAATAAATGCAGCCTTAATGAGCATAAGAAACTTACCGACTTTTGAAGTGTAGCATGAGGAAATAGAACGTTTTTCAAATCTGTTAGAGGTGATTCCACGTCTTTTCAAAAAAGGAAAACAAATATGAAACACTAAATAATTTAGCAAACAATAAAATTGGAAATGGTAACAAAAAATATGAAACTGTTTTAATATTGTAATTAATACTGTGCCACCAAAAATGTTACCTGAATGTAAATCAGTTCCTAGAGAGTTGGAGTCATAGAATATTTACTCAAATGGTAAGATCTTTTTCCCCATGTTTTCTATATTATTAAATAAAAATATAAGCCACAAAACAAACTCTATCCTAACCTAAATGCAGAGTGTGTTGGCTATGCAGGGTTGTCTTTTTTGGCTTCATCGTCAGTCTTCTTGTGAAAGGCTTCTGTCAAAATGAAGATCCAGTATGCAATGGTGATGGAGGTATTAATTGTGACAATACCAATCATGAAGGGGTGTAGCATGTTTGCAAGTTTCTCCCTGACTGTCGTCTACTGTGAGTTTCTCTGCTTTGTGTTACTTTTAGCCTTTTTCTGTGGTTTGGTCCAGCCTCTTCTTCAGTACGTGGTCGTCTCTCCTCCCTCCAAAATCAAATGAGGCTTAAAAAAATCTGAGCTTTTGCTGAGCACAACATTCTAGCTTTGCCACCCTCCATCCACACTATCATCAGTAAATTAACAGTGCACGTGTACTTTTATCTACTAAACTCATAACAGGGCAAATTCGTTTTTTTAAGGTTGCCGATTTATTGTATTATACAAATATAAAATTGATTATACAGATACAAGAGTAATCAGAGTGCAATGCTTCTCATTTCTGCTTGTTTAAAGCAATTTGTTTGATATGCCAGCTAGGGACTGATCACTTAAGGATTATAGCATGTGGATTTTAATTCCATGTGTGCTTCTTTAAAGATGAATCTTATTGAATGAGATAGACTGCTGTGTGGATTAGTTAGGCAGAACGTACTGTTATAGATCTCAGTCAAGCACTGGCGCTCTTAGCTCTGCTAATCACCTCTGCTCATGCGTGGAGGATTTAACATTAGTCACAGCCTTTACTAAAGATTAGAAACTTAATTAGCGACATCACAAATATTCATGACGCAAAATGTTAAAGCTTAAAGGAAGAGTAAGACATAAGTATATGTGGTTAAATAAATGCTTTTATTATGGAAATGCATTCCTGTTTTTTTCAAGGGAGGATTTTTTTTTGCTTTATCCGCAAAAACAGTGTTTATTAAATATTCAAGCATTCAAAATGCTTTCACTTGAGTTGGAAATATGGATCAGCTGTGTAACATTAACATGTTTTAAGAAATGTGTTTCACTAAGCGCTTTGCAGTCTAAGCAGTCCGTCTGCATACTGAAACTGTGAGCTGTTCTCATACTCCAGCATGTCCAGCGCCACCTCACAGCTCTCCTTCACCACCCGCTCCTGGTCCTTCCTGTAGCGCTCTAGTATCTGTAAGCACGCCTCCTTCCCGATGGAGCCCAGTGCTTCTGCGCACTCATGTCTGACCATTGCGTTCTCGTCTGTCTTCTCCAAAGCTGCCTGCAGCTGAGGGATGCTGGCCTCGTGTTGGATCTGACCCAAGACGTAGCCGATTTCATGGCGAAACAAGGCACTGCTGCATTGAAGACCTGAAAGAATTTTTTTAAGAAAATAATATCTTTATTCAACAAGGATGGATTAAATTGATACAAAAAGATTGTTACAAAAGATTTCCATTTCAAAAAATCCAGAAAAAAATGTCTCCACAAAAAAATATTACACAACTGTTATCAATACTCCTAAATAAAAAAAGATCACCAGCATAGATTTAGAATGATTTCTGAAGGATCATGTGACACTGAAAACTGGATTAAATTCAGCAGAATAAAATATATTAAAATGGAAACAGTTAATTTAAACTTTAGTAATATTTCACAATATTACTGTTTTTATTATATTTTTTGATCAAATACATGCATTGTTATTTACAAAGTTCAACATTTTTGATGTGGCCAGTACTGCATCTTCATCATGTTTGGATAGATCTCAATTCAGATCTTTCCTTACCATCTCCAAGAGCCAGAACAGCCTCTTCAGTCCCAAGATTCCTCAGTGCAAACATAGCTCTGTAGCGGTCAAACAGTGACAGGCTTTCGTCTAAGAGCTGTGCCCTCAGTTCCAGGACACTTTTTCTTGGGGCGGGGGGCGCGGGGTCTACGGAGCTGTAGGGGTTCTCATCCGTCCCCTCTGCTGTCTTTTCCCCACCCTTCATGAACCACTCCAACCTCCGGACTGCCAGCTGACATGTTTCTGCCACCTTTATGAAATAAGAATCACTGTCAAATCTAAACTTGACGCATAATCAAAATGTGTTAGCGTTAGGACATTCTAGCGTTAGTGCAAAAATGAATAGTAAATAGGTTGGGTGTACCTCAATTACAGGATCTTCTGCATATTTCTTCAACAAATCTAAGACTTTGGGATTTCCAATGGCTCCCAATGCTTCTCCTGGAATTTGAAATACAATAAAAACACTGAATATGACATACACAGGGAAAAAAAGGAGGAAGAATATGACTCTGTAAGTCTCACCTGCTTCATGTCTGACCATTGGCTCTTGATTAGTGTCTTTCAGGACCGTCTCTAGGATAGGAATGGCCCGCTCGTCTTGCATTTGGCCGAGGCAGTATGCCAGCTCATGCTTCAGAAGTGCAGATTCATCCACAAAAGCTTCACTGATCCATGTAATGGCCTCTGGTCCACCAAGGTTGCGGAGAGTAAAAAGTGCTCTAAAGCGCGTCGTCAGGTCCTGCTTTGGGTTAACGAGAATCCTCCCCACTGCTGATATATCCGTATCATTTGCCATAAGGAAGCTTTCAGTATCAGGACGATGTCCTTATGCACAGGTTAAACGGAGTACTCCAGAGAGCAGCATATACAGAACCTACATTTAGAAACAACAAATGTTTGACTCCATGCTTCATAATAATAACTAGATAATGAAATGTCATGACTCATGTATGATGATTCAAAACCTTGTGAGCTGCTACTTGGACAGCATTTTTTGGCCTTCATAGGCTGCAAACAAATCCAATCTTTAGGACTTACTGTTTGCATGTCAATTATTTGAACAGGGGAAATCAATATCCAATATACTGGTTATTAGTCTCCTTACTGCAAATCGGTTTTAATGAACAAATTCAAAACAATTATTTTACTTTAAGATGATATGCTGATTTACTCATCAAGATTACTTTTAAGAATTTAGAGTTATATTTTAATTAAAACGTATGGCAGAAATTTGTGTATTCCTTTTTATTTTCAGAATGAGTTTTTTGGAATGTAAAGAACAATACATTTGTATTCACTATAAACAAGATTAAAAAACAATACCAACTTGCGTAGGCTACGTGAACGAATCGTTCAGACTGGTTCTGAGCACCGGTGCATCTGATTCACTTTTTTTGCCTCTACTTATATCCATTTCACAAGAAATGGTTATCTATTAAACATACATGATGCTACATGTGTCAGAGAAGATTACTCATTCAGTAGGTGTAAATTGTACACATTGCTAACGTTACTTTTTGTGTCGGCTAGAAAGACAGGTCAATACAGTTTGAAAGAGTCAAATGGACTATGGAAGAATAGGCCTGAACATTGCCATCTCTGCGCCAACAGTACACGAGTCTCTGTCAGCTGTGTAAGCGTGTTATGCAGCAGGCAGAATGACGGGTTTAAAAACATTAGTTATGGCAGAATAACGCTAAGCGAGTGCACAATCTGATTCGTTACAATCTCTGAATTATCTGTATATTGAACTTACTACAAGCGAAGATGTTGTTTTTTCACTCATATAGTGCTCTCCATAAACCTTCCCATGCCGTCCACTCAAGAAGGAATTGTTTCACTCGTGTCATCCTGTAGCTAGATTTCGAATTGTTCATATTTGTACAGCGCCACCTACTGGATTGGAGTGAAAACATTCTAAAACTTGTAAACAAACTACCGTTATAACCTTTTTAACATGTTAGTTCGGAAACAACATGACGTGAATAAATTATGATTTTTGGGGGGCTTTAAGTAATTTTTAGAAATCACAAAAACACATTAAACTGCCATAAGTATTTTATTTATTTTAACAAAAACAAAAAAATCACTCTGAACTTAACATTTACACAATATTGACACATTAGATGCCATAAAAATCGTAACAAGTCAAATGATTTAAAAGTCACTCATTTAAAAAAAAAATAATAAAGTCATAAATTACAAGACTAGTATTTAAATACAATCAATATATACACTTGCTACAATGTTTATTTTCAAAGTATTAAATGACAGCTACAAACTAACTATGAACAGGCTAATAAAATGATCGCTCAATACACAAACTATGCTGTTCCAGCACTGTCCACTTGAGGAGGCTCAGGTACAGGCAGAACCGGGCTGCTTGTTGGAGACGGATCAAGTGTATTGCTCTGCTGTTGTTGCTCGAAATAGCTACAGAGCAGAGAACGAACTGCCTCTGCGTTTGGATCATCTATATAGACCGTAGGCATGTCTGTGGGCTGTGGACATTCATTCTGACTGAGTGCTTCAACCCACTCCTCTTTAAACGGACTGTTATGCACGTTACAGATATTGTGCAAAATACAGCAAGCTACTGCCATCTTGGATACCAAGTCAACATTGCTGTCATTTCTATTGTGCAGACACTGCCATCGTGCTTTAAGATGCTGGAAGGCATTCTCAATGACTTTAAGCCCGTGGTTCAGCTGGACGTTGAAGGCTTGCTGTTGCTGTGTTAGATTTGACAATGGAGGATAGCATTTTAGTAGCCAGGCCTGAAGCGAATAACCCACATCCCCCAACAGCAGAAATCCCAGCGGTTGACCCAGCAGTTCTTTTGGTGGCTGAGAGCAGAAACCTCCCTGTTCTGCCATTGTCCACAGCTCTGAGCTCTGCAAGATGGTCATGTCATCCATGCTACCTGTAAAACCAGAACAAACATCCCAGAAAATACCTTGTGCATTTACTACACCCTGAAGCACCACAGAGTGCCATCCTCTCGGGTTCCAGCAATCCTGGGTGTCCGTGGAGGGTGATTTAACAGGGATGTGAAGAGAGTCGATGACACCAATGCAGTGAGGAAAACCCCACAGAGTATGAAACTGCTCTGCATGTTCTTCAAGTTCATGATCTGCTGGTAACTGCATGTAGAGGGGTTTTAGTAACAAAATGATGGCTTCACATACCTCTCGTACACACTGACACACAGCTGGGATGGGTACACCGAAGAGTTCACTTAAGAAGCAGTATTCTGTGCTGGTGGACAAACGCATTAAGGCCATGGCAATACATCTCTCCAGTGTAATGGTCTGTCCACTTTGTTCTATATACACTTGCTCGAGCTGAGGCTTGAGTTTAGCGCTCAGGAGGAGGAAGATGTCTCTTGTGACGTGGAACTTATCAAGCCAGTCTTCTGGTCCAAACTCTGTCATCACAACTCTCTCCCACCAGTCTGGGTCTGCAAGGATTGGGACATGATTTTGCAGGTCTTCTTCATCTGGTGATGGTATCTAAAACATTGACAGAAATAAAACTTACTGCATGAATGCAGACTGGCATCAATTCAATAAAGAACTGATTCTCTTTACTTATTATTATGTATTTGACTGCACTGACACTAGTCTGCATCGGTGATTCCGATATTTTCCTGTTTATTACCGCGAAGCTGCTTTGAAAGCATCTGTATAGTATAAAGCGCTATGTAAATAAAAGTGACTTGACTATATGCATTCTTCTCATTACTGTCTTAGAAATGTTTAGTAAACACAGAAATAACAGTTTACCGTTCTCGTGCTCCGGTAATTGAGGAAAAGATGCCTTCGATATCTGATTCGTTTATGAATTTCAGCTCGCCTTTCTAGTATGTAGTTATGAATTTCTTCTTTTCGCCTCCTAATTTTGGATGCGAGTAAATACTTCATCTCCGCAGCATCTCTCGCCTCGTCTGTTTTCAAGTATGAACGTGGCATTTTGTGCGACGTGTGGTAATAAACACTCTAACCTACACAGTGGAGTGTATTGTTTTTGTGATTTAGTGAGGTTTGTTCATCATCAGAACAGAAGCACAACAAACAAGCTCTGTTCAACACGGCCATGAACAGCAGTGCGCTAAGGATGGCCACTTCCGGTTTCCTGTGTTCTTGTCAAAATAAAAGTTTGTTTTAAGAACAATGGAAAAGAAAATATAAATATAATATCATTTTATGACTGACTCCATGACTCACAGACTTTCAATAATTTACAATTTGATGTACGTAGCATATTCTCTTATCTCTTTCCTCCTCTTATCTCTTTCCTCTTTTTTTATAAAGTAAGGTTACTAAGGAAATAAGGTTGCATTATAAAAACAACAACAACAACAACAACAAGAAATGTAAAGTATTTGAGTAATACTTCACTACTATGCTGCTTAGATATTATTTTGGGGAATTTGTGCTTTATTTAGGTTTTGTTAAAACATAATACGTGTACTGTTACTAAGTTACAATTATAAGGGCAAAAAAAATATTTTATTCTGTTTCAATTTTTAGACACAAAACACATCAGTAATCACGACTTAAACTTTTGTTAAGGATTTGAAAATGAAATTACTAACATGTCAATCAATCATGCTTACACAAGTTTAGCTTTTCTTTTAATTAAACAGTCAAATATTTTTAGTTTAAGTAGTGAAATCTTTACGAAGTTTCTGCATTTACATACTAAAATGGGAAATTACGGTACTATGTTTCTTGCTTTTAAAGGTTAACTTAAAAAAGTGTTTACTTTTTTACTTCAAAACTTTATTTATTTATTTAAGATAGATACTTGTTAGAATTTTAATCAAAAATTGATATGGTAGTACTATTGTAACTAAATGTAAAAATTAAAAAATAAACTTTCCATAATATGTTTAGTATCTATTTTTTAACCAAATGCTTGATAGCACATTTTTTCCGTACAAAAAAATGAAGTTGATTTTTGCCCTTTTAAAAACATAGCAACGCTTTTNTCTTTCCATAATATATTTAGTATCTATTTTTTAACCAAATGCTTGATAGCACATTTTTTCCGTACAAAAAAAAGAAGTTGATTTTTGCCCTTTTAAAAACATAGCAACGCTTTTTTTGTTTAGTTTCAAATGTCGTGACGTCAACGTTTAACTCTGTCCCATGATTCCTTGCGGTGCCATCGATAACAACAGCCTCGATTTGCAAACAACATCGGAGCAGCGTATATTATATCCATTATCAGTATATTTTCATTTTTTTCAAGTTTACATTCGACGCGTTTGTTTTGGATAAGGTTCTGCTGGTCGGATTATAAATTCGCCGAATATCGTTGGCAAGGTAGGTCCGATGATTTGTGGGGTCAGATTAGCATAACTAGCTGCTCGGTAATCCATTCTAAAACACCAAGATGTTAATAATCAGTGCAGGACACTACTGTTGTTTTATTAATATATACATTAAGACAGCTTTGATTCAGCTGATATAACGTTATATTGATTAAATAATTCTCCTTAAATGAACACTGGTGTTAATAGTTAGCCGTGTTGACAAAGGAATGCAGTATCTCTTCATTCAGGACTGAGAGTAAGTTAATTGTGTGGTAATTGCTTTCTGGCATTACATTGATATTTTGTCTTAACGTTACCTGTTAGTAAAGAAGCATTTAACCTCTTTAATCCGCAATAAAAAGGTGTACCGTAAAATATGCTGTCATTGTTTGCTTAGGCCTTCAAACGAATGCATTTATTGTCTTTTATGAATTTGTCATGAGTTGGGAATAGAAGTCCAGCATATTCTTGTCTCTATGTTCCTAAGTTGTCGATTTGAGCAGCTGTTCTCTAACACCTGCTTATGGGGTATTGAACAGATGGCATCTGCTGACGAGTCTTGCAGCTTTCTGCCTCCTTAACCAGACAACAAATGAACGTTACCTAAAAGTGTAGACCTTAAACAATAGTTGCATCGTTGTAGACGTCTCATAAAATAATGTTTCTCCCATTAAAAAGGGTTATGTGTTGTTTCCATGAATACACTTAGGCACCGTGCCCCTGGATCTCCACATTCCCAGATTTCTGAATCTCACCCATGGATCAGGATTATGAGCGCCGGTTACTGCGGCAGATCAACGTCCAGAATGACAACACCAGCCCCATGGTGAGTCTCTCCTCTTGAATATTACAGTCTTGAAATTGTATTAATTTGATGTTCATTTTTTTGTGCAATTGAAATGGTTTTAAATCGATCCACTTCAGACTATTCATTTGATCTGATTCCCTATTTTTTGTATACAGAAAGTAAGAGATGTGATCTGTCACCTGACCCCCACCCCTGAATCACCGCTGTCATCACCAAGCAAGCACGGTGACAGGTTCATACCGTCTCGAGCTGGAGCTAACTGGAGCATCAACTTCCACAGAATAAATGTGTGTGGAATATTTTTTTTAAATACTACTAATGGAGCTTCCACGTAGCTTCCATTTGATTTGAATCAAAGGAATGTGAAATGTCAAGTTCATTTTTCTTTACTCTTATTGCAGGAAAATGAAAAGTCACCAAGCCAGAATAAAAAAACCAAAGACGCAACATCAGATACTGGCAAAGGTGAGCCTGAAGTGGATTGTGTTGATTTTACCTGCATTAATAAAGCTGTTGTGGTATCTTTTTTTTATGTAGAGAGGCAGATTATGCTTTAAATGAGCCTCATTTTTGATGGATCATTTTCTCAAATTTGATACTCAACCCTTTTTTGTTGTACTAATTTGCCTCCTTTACTGTGTTGTCTAACAGCGGACGGCTTGGCGTATTCTGCTCTGCTGAAGAATGAGTTGCTTGGGGCTGGGATTGAGAAGGTTCTAGATCCTCAAACAGAAGATAGAAGACTACAGCCCTCCACACCTGAGAGGAGGAGCCTCTTTAGTGTAAGTCTCTCTTATCTGCTGATCTGGTCATTTGATGCCACATAAGAGTGTTTTGATCTGTGTTTTAAGCATCTACTATGTGTTTGTATGTACAGTATTCGCTCAGTGCCAAAAGATCCACACCTGATGATAACAGTGTTTCTCCGTACTCCCTCTCGCCTGTTAGCAGCAAAAGGTAAGTTGAGTCTTCTCCTGAAAAATGCGATTGATTAGTAAAATGCATTGTTTTAAATGCATGCATGTTTTTGTTTATAGCCAGAAGCTGCTGCGGTCGCCAAGAAAACCTACACGCAAAATTTCCAAGATTCCTTTTAAGGTGCTAGATGCACCAGAGTTACAAGATGACTTCTACCTCAATTTAGTGGACTGGTCCTCTTTAAATGTGCTCAGTGTTGGACTGGGGACTTGTGTTTACCTTTGGAGTGCCTGCACCAGTCAAGTATGCATTAGCTGTTTATGCAAATTTAGAATCAGTAAATACCCACTGAACACTTGGATTAAGTTGTGTGTTTTTTCTTTGCTTTGTCCGCAGGTAACGCGACTATGTGACCTATCAGTGGAGGGCGATTCAGTCACGTCAGTGGGCTGGTCGGAGAGAGTGAGTTAACCTTTATGACTTGGACTATCAGAAGTTGCTTTCTGGGTTTTGTGGTCTGACCGTTCTTCTCTCATAGGGCAATCTTGTTGCTGTGGGTACACACAAAGGCTTTGTACAAATTTGGGATGCCACTGCCGGCAAAAAACTGTTTGCCTTGGAGGGACACACAGCAAGAGTTGGTAAGAATTAAAAAAAAATAACAAAAATTCCTTATGGGAAAACTATAGAAAAAAAACATTCAAATTCTGTAGTCGAAGGTGTAAGAGTTTTTGGTAATACTTTAATTTATGGTGTCCTTGTTACACATTACATGTACTCACTATTATAATAACAATAAATTATGCATATTGCATGCAAGTAACCCTAAGCCAAACCCTAATTCTAACCATAACCGTGTAGTAAGTACATATATTTAATTAATATTACTCAGCACTTTAAATGTATAATCACACTATATGTGTGACTTACAGTTTGTACATTTTTAACATTTTAGCTTTCTGCTTCACATTCTAGTGAAATGTATGTATAAGGTAAAACCTGTTATGAAAACTCTGAGAATTTTGTCCTCAGGTGCATTGGCTTGGAATGCAGATCAGCTGTCATCGGGCAGCCGGGACCGCATGATCCTTCAGAGAGACATCAGGACGCCCCCTCTGCAGTCAGAGCGCAGGCTGCAGGGTCATAGACAAGAGGTGTGCGGACTCAAGTGGAGCACTGACCATCAGCTGCTGGCCTCCGGGGGAAATGACAACAAGGTGACTTGACTGCTGTATATAATTTACAAAATTTACAATATATTAAAATATTTTAGCACAGTTTTTTTTTTGGTAGCTGTATCTCTCTAAAAGCATTCATATGATTGATCCTGCAGCTGTTAGTGTGGAATCACTCGAGCGTGTTACCGATGCAGCAGTACACAGAACACCTGGCCGCAGTGAAAGCCATCGCCTGGTCTCCTCACCAACATGGGCTGCTGGCCTCTGGAGGGGGAACGGCAGACCGCTGCATACGCTTCTGGAACACTCTCACAGCGCAGCCACTGCAGTGTATCGACACAGGCTCACAAGTCTGCAACCTGGCCTGGTCCAAACACACCAACGAACTGGTACGTTTATTCTGATCGACTGATCAGATGCTCAGTGTTGATGTTCATGGTTGGTTATAGCTGTAGAAGTAGACTAACAGGCATGATGGTGACTCTTATTGCTTGTTCCAATGCCTCCAGGTCAGCACACACGGTTACTCTCAGAATCAGATCCTTGTGTGGAAATACCCCTCACTCACTCAAGTAGCCAAATTGACTGGCCACTCATATAGGGTGCTCTATCTGGTTAGTACTTTAACTAATGTTGTTTTATTTAACAGTTGACTCTTATTTTAATAGTATTTTTGAACGCTGTTTACTGATCTTATCTTTTTATCTTGAAGGCAATGTCTCCCGATGGAGAGGCAATAGTGACTGGTGCAGGTGATGAAACTCTGCGTTTTTGGAATGTATTTAGTAAAACACGATCAACAAAGGTAAGAGTTTGTTATTTTTATTTTTTTAAATATTATTTTAATTAAATTTTTGGTCAAATACTGGCTTTTCCTCAAGTTCATGTCCTCAATTTAATTACAAATTTTTTTTGTCTTTCAGGAATCTGTGTCAGTTTTAAACCTCTTCACAAGAATACGATAATTGGGCCGCTAAAGCAGAAAGAGTCTTATAGCATATCTATGTCATCAATCACTTGCAGTAGACTGGACATAAAAAAGGCTGAGATCTACGACAAAAGATCTACTGTCTCATCCACAACACTTTTTTTTTTTTCCTCCCGACATTTCATTTTAAGTTCAAATGTTATGTTTACTTTTATGTGTACAGTTCAGTTCATGATTTTATGTGTGATTGTTTTTGGTTACAGAGAAGTGTCTATGTATGACATGTTATCCAAGCCTTAAGCCAGAAACAATGCCATTGAATCAGGGTGTAAAGAAAAATTTAGCCATTGTGACACAGCTGCCTCTGGAATCATTTGTAAGCATTCTAATGTGTGATCTTTTGATTGTGAGAGTGAAAAAATGTATATGAAAGAAAATTCAGTTTTTAACTTCAGTTGCTTAAAATTGATATTGAGTATTATAAAACACCCTGAAAAAAGTATATGCTTTGTTGTCTTTTATGGTAGAGTATAAATGTACAATTTGATCAATGTTTTATTACCAGGTTTGAATCAGGCAAATAGTTAAATCAATGAAAACATACAAAAAAAAAAAAAACAGTTAAGTAAAAAATATATGAATTACTGAAATAGTTACATCAAGTATATGTAATTTAGGTCAAAGTAGTTTGGCAGACAAAAATGTTAGATGTTATAAATTCAATCTATATGGTAAGTCCTGATAATTGCCCTGCTCCTTTTGTTTTGGACGTATTTTGCTGTCTTTAGATAAACAGTTCATAAGACAGTTATTAGCATATTAAAGCAATGCCATTTTTATGTCAGACAGAAATGACTAAATTACTCTCACGTAAATAAGGCACCATCAGACATACTTTTATTCTGGAACAATGGATTAAATTGATCAAAATTGACAGTAAGACTTTTACACTGGTACAAAAAGTTCAAATACTTTTTTTTTCAACTTCCTATAAATCAAAGAATTCTGAAAGCATCACGATTTCTACAAAAATATCAAGCAGCCCAACAGTTTTCTACATCGATAAGTGTTTCTTCAGCAAGTTTCTTGAGTTATTAGTATTTCATAGCATTATTGTTTCACTGTATTTTTGATCAAATAAATGTAACCTTAGTGAGTGAGGTTTCTTTCAAAAACAGGACCTTTTGAATGATAGTCTGTTAGTTTACGTATAATCTATGAAAACAGCCTGAAATTTTACTGTTCAAAAACACTTATTATACAGCAGTACATTTACACAGATTATAAAACAGTCTTTAAAGGGCTACACAGGACTGAACATTCTGATTATACAACTACAGAAAATGATCTGAAATTACTTCAATAAGAGATGGATGTCCATAGGCAGTCATCACAAACTTTAATTGTTTACAGACCTAACCCAGAAGTACCACTACTGTTACCATTCATAAGGGAATATCATAAACAAGCTCCTACAAGAGGATACTGTACTACACTGTAAACAACACTGGCAACAGCACATGCATTTTGCATCATAGTAACTTCTATCTTCAGTAGGGAGATTTATGACGGCACAAAACAGAAGACACACAACTGCACCTTTATTCCAATGTATTAGATTATTTATTGAGAAATCCAGAAAAAAAGTGCATAAACTGAACACCAACTGAATGTGTTGCAGAAAAGTTAATAACTATAAGAAATCCTTGCTTAGCCTATTAAATCCCAGGGTATCTTGAATTAAAGTAAGTTTAAACTGAAAGAAAGTGAAATATAAATTATGTACAGATAAAGTTGCCCAACATAAACTTTGCTCTCAAATGCAAAAATAAAGTTAGGATTCCTTTGTTGCCAGTTTCCATCGTTGAAGCCACTGTTGGAAAGTCAGTCCCTCTCTCTGCATCTCTGGCAGAACAAACTGTCCAGGCTGCTCCCACCTGCACAGACAATCAAACCGTGTGTTAAAATCATATTTTGAACAGTTTGGGATCAGTATTGATGTCTTAGCTGTTAGTTACAAGCTATTCAAACTTCCTCTCGTTTTTGAAGTTTGCATTATTGATTCTGTGAAGCTGCTTTGACACAATCTCTATTGTATGAAGTGCCATAAAATAAAGGAGGCTTGACTATTCCAAAGGGCTTGTGTTGGAAACATTTTAGCGTATTACCAGTGTGTGATGGCAGTCTTCACTTGGTCTGTGTAAAGCAGGCCTTTTGAGCACCTCTGTGTAAGCTCATGGGCCCGTGGGAGCAATGTCTGCAGAATCTCTTCATCTACCATCTTCACACGCTGCACCAAAGCTGAAACACATCAAAACACCATGGCTCTTACCACTCGCAAAAACTTTAATTTGGGGGAAAAAAGCAGGTCAAAAAAATTGCCTTAATGACATACTCTGCTGATCAGGCGATGGTAGCCGTGCAGTCAGCTTCTGCATGTCTGCTGATGACTCTGAGAAAAGCTGAAGAAGCCTGCGCAGATTTCTTAACTCCAGCCTTAGAACTGCAGCTTGAGACCACAGCTCTTCAGGAGCCTGGCAAAGAAAGACGAGACTCCCACCATCAGTTTTTTACTACATTTCAGGTAAAAACATGTGGATACTGTCGGTCTTTGACAAACTGATTAGAACACTAGTATTTTCACCAGCTTAAAAATGGTTTTGATTCAGTCATTTCTATCTTTTGTTGTAGTGTGTCAGTAAGAAATATCAGTTTACATTTCCAAACATTCATTTGCCATTAATTGTAATAATCCAGTGAGATCATCATCATCATCCAGTCTATCTGGAATGACATAAATAACAGTACTGTAGCTTTGCAGGTAGTTTTCTAATAACTGACTCAAAACCATTTTTAGCTAGTGAAAATACTAGTGTTCTAATCATTTTGGCCTCCACTGTATTTAATCTGCACATATAAAATGAACAATCATTAGAAAATTGACACTTACTGTATGTGGTAAAACAATGGACTTACTAACTGGTGCTTGATGAGCTATTAATTGAAAGGATTCTCAAAAAAGGTGAGGAACAATTGAAGAGTATTAACAGACTGTAAATGAGCATCTCACCATATACATGGGAAATGAAAGACTTTGACAGAGTTTGTGGAAAGCTGGGGACTGTATTCGGTGGATGGAAAGCTGAGCTGCTGGTGGTTTCTGCCCTCTGTTGATTAAAAACAAAAGACTAGGTCACAGCACAGACATTAAACTTCAGAGAATGAATAATGTAGCTTATTTTTTTCCAATGATAGTGTGATAATGCAATATTAATGTGCAAATTGTAACTAAGAAAACATTCAACAACTTCAGTCTCTGAGATTTGCTGACCCCTTCATGACCCTGCGATTGAGTGCAGCCAGTGCTACACAGCTGAAGTGTTTGGCCCCTTGTGACACAGAGTTGCGCAGTTCACTGCTGGCTTTAATCACACTGCCAAATTGAGGATTGAGCTTTTCTTGAAAAAACTGCCCAACCTGCAAAAAAAACCCCCAAAAAACAAGGTTTATTGTGTATATATAGATACATACACACAAGTTACTGTTCAAAAGTTCAGATTTAAAATAAATTTCTTCAGCAGTAAATCAGCATATTAAAATAATTTCTAAAGGATCATGTGACACTGAAGACTAAAGAATGTATTGCATGAGATGATACCTCTGCATGGACACGGGTTAACTCTGTCTTCACATTGGAGTTTCCCTTGATCAGGCGCCGTATCTGCTCTTGTCTTCTGTCCTACACAGAAAAAAAAAAAAAAAAAACACACTTAACTCCAGACTACGAATTAGCAGTCTTTTGTTAGGAATAAATACAATTACGCACCACAAGCTGTCTGAAGTCCATGACACTTTGCCACTGTGTCTGCAGGGTTCTGATGGCGTCCTGCCCCTCTCTGGCCTGCAGCTGTAGCTGAGAACACTGCTCTCTGATGTTGTCTCTAACTGCTGACTGCTTTACTCCCTCCATCTCCAACTCAAACACACACCTGCTCACAAACAGAACAAAACTCATTTGTATTACAACAAACATGTTTTTTAAATACCTCCTATATTACACACAATATTTTTAATATACTATTTTTAGTAACAACATATATAACGTAATTATTAAAAGTAATAGTTATTGACTGCACAAGTTCAAAATTAAATATAATCATTTTTACCTGGACACTGGTTCTGATCCGTGTGCCGTCTCTGCTTTTCTCATCAAAGCTGTGAGTTCAGTCTCCAACTGCCCACATCTGTTGCGAGTCTGTGCCAGTTCAAAATAACTCTGCTCCACCTCCTCCCAGGCAGACTGTGTGCAAACACACAAATACAATCTGAGCCACAAGAGAAAGTGTGTAACATGCAGTAAGATTACCATCTCAAATGATCACCTGTAAAAGACTGCGGACAGGTGTTAACTCCTCTTTCTGCTCAGCTGACACATCTATTAGGTGATCGCTTTCATAACGAAACCTGCATCAAGAGCAAATGAACAGATAGAGTAATAAGCAATGATCGATTCAATAATTATTTATAGAGTGGGTTTTGATAACATACATTATAATGTAAAAACATACCCTAGATCTGAAACGTCACGCTCCACATTTAAAGCTGCAATCTTTTCTTCTAACGCCACCTGCTGTCTGGAGGTCAAGGCTTGTAGAGCTGAAAGAACTTGGTTTGGAGGATGAAAGCGAAGAACGTTCTGAAAATTAAACATGTTGAGGTTCTCATAAGTTGTATGCAGACACATAACCATGCATCCTCTTAAAATGAGTGTCTTCATCTACCTCCACTGCACTCGTCCAGTGCTGGATCACTGCCTTCCTTTGTTCATGAGTAAATCTGGTTGAAACACAAATGAATAAGTATCGACAAGGCAAAAGTGTAAAGCTATTCTATCTACAATATCAGGATCAAAGGCCTGTGCGTCTTACTCAGTGGATGAATTCAAGTTTAGTTCACTCTCTAGCAGCCCCTGGAAGAAGAGAACCCTTTCGCTGCAGAGCTCTCTCACATCTTTCTGAAATGAGACAGAAATTATGAGCTACAATCAAAGACAAGTGGTTTAAACAAGTAGTCATTTGGAGTTTGACTGGTTAAAGGAACACTCCACTTTTTTTGGAAATAGGCT
>SCHK01439767.1:0-15895 GCA_004124795.1 Poropuntius huangchuchieni
AAAAAAAAAAGTAACATGAACGGAAGGGGCCTGTCTTCTTGCTTTTGCACTTACAGAGTGAGGCAAAGGAACATGTGTTGAAAGGGAAATAAGGAGCACTGTAATAGAGAAGGACAGTCAAAGAGCCAGAGTTAGAAACTGTGCTCCCTCTTGTTCACGAATCATTAAGGTTGAGCATAACCTGCAAGCTAGCAAGGATTAATGATATTGGATTGGTTGACAGTACTTGCAGATGCTGTTTAGGAATGGAGTTACTTCTTGTTAAAGTCTCCCTCAGTAGTAGCAGGAGCAGAAATGGAAATGAAGAGAGGGAGAGAGAGAGGAACATCACTTTCTCATGTGTAAACAGCGCTATCCCAGGACACATCTGTCACGGCCCTAATTAGAATCCGCCTTTGGCTTTTGGATGAAATGGAGGAATGGAGAGGGAGGTTTATTTTCCAGGCCCAATAACATCTGCAGTACAAACACTCCACCTATCTAACCACAGTGCTGTCAGAGGCTCACAGGCTGAGAGATGGCACACACACACACACACACACACACACACACAGCCGTGTGACATAAGGGCAGAAGCATAGCTATTAAAGACCCTTTCTGTAAATGCAGCCGGAAGGTCTTGTATGTCAGAGCAATGTAGATACGACATTTTTCTGACAGGCAGTAAAGCAGCAAAGACGTCTTCAGGGGTGCTGACAGCGGGACAAGCAGGAACGCTGCCCAGGCCTTGTAACCAAGGAAGCCCCAAAAGAGACAGATTAACTACAAAAGAGGTCAAAACACGAGGGTTTGCTCTGGACATGCTACTGACATCACTGAAATCAATACATCGGTATCACTCTTAAAATGAATAGCTCACCCAAAAATGGAAATTTAGTCACCCTCAGGCCAACCAAGATGATCAGACTTGAAAAAATTTAGCATTACATCTCTTGTACACATTGGATCCTCTGCAGTGAATGGGTGCCGTCAGAATGAGAGTTCAAACAGATAATAAAAAGGTCACAATAATGGAGGGAATTCTATTACAGTTCATCTAAAGATTTTATGTACTAATGTATTCAATCGATGAGTGTTACGCATATTCCTGAAGACTTTTTTTTAGTTACTGCTAATAGAAAGCACAGTGGGTGGAGTCTATTCAAGATGAAACGATGTCTTGTTCATAGTTAACATTTCCATCCTCATTAAATGATGTGACGTCATGCAACCCAACAATGTTTAATATTAATGTTCTTAACACTATGAATATTTGATGAATCACAAGACAAATGTAAACATATCAGATATTCAATAAGGTAAGGTTCTACCCACAATTCATTAAGTTAATTTTCATATTATTTAAAGGGAGAGTAATTTCCTTTGATCCTTTTCTTTGCTCCTTTGGCACTGACATTAAATTGGTAGCAACGTTTAATTTTATTATAGGTCAAATATCAGCTAATTAGCTAAATTATATATAATGTGTCATTAGGGTATAACGTAAATTTATGAAAAGGTCCTAATTAAAATGCGCCCTATTAATGACTGACAATGAGAATATAAAGCATGTAAAGTATATAACTTTTATATATAAACTCATTAATACTTCAAATACACCTATACCATTTGTCTGGTCATTTGCACTACCATGGTAACTTGCCTTAATGCCTCATTCTTAGCCTACCCCTTTTGCACATTTATGACTAAATACCTCATGATCCGTACTGTAATGGCCACAGGAGATTACAGTATATACCTAATTTTTCTGTACAATGCACCTTCTATACTTATACTCCTTGTCATTTGCACTGAGCTGGTCTCTACTTTCTCTACTGCATAATCATGCACTTTTTATAGAAACATATTATATTTTACATAGCCATAATTATATTCTATATTATTATTACACAACCATAATATATAGACATATTGCTATTCTGGTTAGACGCATTTCATTGCCTCTGTAGATGTGCTCTGCACAAGGTAGTCAATAAAGTTGAATCCAATCTAATCTTAATGTGCACACAGTCTCTGTTTTCTTTTCTAAGTTCACTTGTTTCAGATGCAGAGGTAGACTGGCTGTTCAGGTAAGGCTGTGTGTGTGTGTGTGTGTGTGTGTGTTTGTGCGTTCTGTATTGTCTACAGCACTGGTGCGCTCATGGGGCTCTTTGAAGGGCTGAGGCAGAGCTGCCTGTGATAATTAGGGTGCAATGACCTTCTCATTAGAGCCAGGAGTCCTGATGATTATTTCCCCCCTTTTCTCTTAACGTGGACCAGCCACAGAGACAATTTTGGAATATCAAAGCAATTCTCTAAGATATTTATTAGAGTCCAAATGACAAAAACACATAGCAAAAACCTTTGAATTACCAACCCGCTAATGTATGCAGGGCCAAATGAATGGCTCGACTTTCTTTTCTTTCTTTTTTTTTTTTCGCCCCCTCTCTCTTGTAGCTTAAATTTTTCATTACAAATTTCCGGAGCTTCAAAGTAGCATCTCACAGTCGGCCCCCTTTCTTCTCTCCGGCATGACAAAGAACTGTCAAAAACTGTCCCTGTGTTTGTTACTGTCTCCCCCTCTCTTTTTATTCCCCCTTGCATCTAAATGTCAAATAACCACGCTTAAATACAGCACAGCATCCCCTCATCTGGAGAGGCTTAGAGAGACGGGGAAAGAGAGAGAGTGGGTGAAAAGAAGAAAAAAATACAGCAGAAGGCATCTAAAAGGGCCTTAATTAATCTTGTGCATTGATTTTGTTTTAGTGTGATGTATTCAATGAAAAAAAGATGACTCTACAAGGAGCTCTCATTAAAATCATTAGCAGCTTGATGTTAGCTGAAAACATCTCACTCTTGCACTTAAAAGCACATTTGCAGGTCTGTCTTTAATGTTGTGGAGAATGGTCTTCTCTAAAGAGCAACAAACAGGGCCCACTGGACCTCTTCGGCTGGAGCGTAAAATGTGCGGGACAATGCGTCCCTGTTCTAGCCAAGCTGGACGGTGCCCAAGCTGTCCAGTGCAGGACACAGTGGCTCTACCTGAGTACGGGCAAACAGGAGGTTTTGACACTTTCCGTTCAATTATGGTTGTCCTGAATGGGGCCCGGGCCGAAATGCTGACTGTGGGGGTTGAATAGGGGTGATTAAAGACACTAGGTTTAAATACAGGATGTGCCAAAAACAGCATGGTGAAGAGGAGCGATTCACAGCACACTATGCTGCACTAAAACCAAGCTGGAGGAGTGGGCTATTCAATCAAATATTCATTATTGTTTAATTAGTGGGAATTCAATCAAATATTAATTATCGCTTGGGTGCGACACTTCCGTTTGTTCAACATTATCACACTGATCACCAGTTCATCAGATGAGAATAAAATATAACTCCATGTATGACTATGCACTGAAGAGACACTGTAAAGAAAATGTAGAGGAAAATGAATTTATGAGCAACGAATATCTAATGCATAATATAGTTCTGGGTTCAAAGTAGTTTGTTATTTGATCTATCCCAGTAATTATGAAAAACACTGATATTTTAAATATTAAATCATTCTACACAATATTGTTCTAACTATTATGCTTGACAAACAGACAGAAATATCATAGACAGACAGACGGAGACAGGCAGATAGATACACAGATTTCTTGTCATTTGGACAAGATTGTTCAAAAAATTATGCAAGATTGATAGACAGAGAGACAGTGGCTTAGGCATAATGGAATGATGTGAATCGTAAAACTGTCACACTGAATTCACACTCATAAAATGAGGGTACATGTCAAAATGATGATGTACAAACATTCTAAAATTAGTAAAATTCTAATGACATCTGTAATTGCATCAGCATACTCAACTGAATGAGCAATCTCAGTTACCTGCATTAGAGCCGTAACAAGCAAATTGCTGATCAGACTCATCAAACTCTTCCAATGGAAGTAACTTGAGGTCTAATTTGAGGCAAAATAAAGTTGATCTGAGTTCGTACAAACTGCCCATAAAAAAAGTACAAAAACATCAACACATAGCCTGACTGACATCAATGTGATCGGCACGCAGCATCATAAAACAAATTCCCATGCTATTTAGAAATCATCCACAAACTTATAAAACTTATAAAACCACACAAAGATCAGATAAACTTCATAAGACATTTAGCAGAGAAACCTGATTTGAATTATCCAGTGGTAAAGTGCCATATGGTTCAAATGCACTTGGAGAATGTGAAGATTAAAATGCTTGACTGACGTGCGTTGATAGACATCTCCCTCACATATGATCCCTCACTCATCAAGAACAAACAAAGCCACAGCCTCCAAAATAATTACATCATTAAAACTGTGCTGGACCAATTAAAGCCCAGCTCCCCTTACCTGCTTTCATAGCTAATTAAGAAATTAACCCTCCATTTAGGCTTTGGCACTCTGCCGTCAAAGCTAATAGATGGGGGACCTAAAAAATGGGCCAGGCCTGTAAACATATAGCACCAAATATGCATGACATAGGATTTGATTATCTCTGTTTAAGATGCTGATTGGTGTTGACATGAGGTTAAAATGGAGGGAATTGTTGATTTGGTTTAATCATGATATGATTGCAAGGAAATTGAACATTTGGGGTATAAAACATCCATGGGACAATCGGCGTTTTAGCAAACTTGATTCGTTTTGAGTTTCTTATTTAGGTCAGCTCACCAAAAGGTGGGGAACGGACAGGCTGATGCTTGAAATGACACCGAATGAGTGATGCACTCCAAAAGAGGAACGCACTTGAGTGTGATCCATTAACTTGGTCTTTTTTGCAGCCTTGAGTCTGATGCACCTGCAAAGCTTCCCCTTATACCAAGTGCTGTATAAATTAATCACATGCAGCCTCATGCACTTTGATGCATTTCCTAATGCACATTAATGAGGGGTGACAGCTGTAACCAAAAGGCAGAATAAATCACTCACAATTTAGGTAAAATCACAGTGTATCTGGGAGACGTTTGTACTATGTCTCTCACAAATCCCATCCCATACTCCTTTTCAGGATTTTTAAAAACTTCTTAAACAGTTCTGTTCGTGAATTAGAGGTCTGAATCATTAAGGGGCATTACTCAGTTAACACTCCTTC
This sequence comes from Poropuntius huangchuchieni, assembly GCA_004124795.1. NCBI lineage: Eukaryota > Metazoa > Chordata > Actinopteri > Cypriniformes > Cyprinidae > Poropuntius > Poropuntius huangchuchieni. The sequence continues at coordinate 5,098 of SCHK01439767.1, forward strand.
GCTGAGCCACAAGCAATGTTTAACAAAAATGAAATGGATATCATTACTGTGATGTATATTTTAGATTATTGAGATTTGTAAATGTACATGTAAATTCCTATGGACTTACATTAAGTTTACATTAACTAGAATATATAAATAATTTGAACTATATACTATCAGCACAGTGACTATATACTTTTTATGACACTGTAAAAAGTGATGTTCTTCCTCAGTAATTTCCTCTTGTTTTCCAGGGCAAATGATTCTTTAATGAAAATGACAAACAAATATATAAAGTCTTGTTTTTTCGGAAATTGATCAAAATGAAGCAAGTTAAAACAGAAACAAATGTCTGCCAATGGGCTCAGAAAAAAAAAGAATTCCTATCTTCCTGTTTCAATCATATAGTATATTCAGAAAATAAGACTCCATACATTCAATTTCACTCTCAAGTAAAAGTCTGTCTTGGTTTAAGGATGTCAAGATATTTGAACTGGAAAACAAGACAAAAATATTGAGGAAGATTTTTTTTTGCATTGTATGCAACATTAAATGCCTTGACTTTATGATTTTTAAGACTCCCCCCCCCCCCTAATTTAAGACCATTTTAAGGCCTTAATTTGTGTAAGTGTGAATAAAGGAGAAAAAAAACTTTTAAAGACTTTTTAATATCGGATACCCGCATTATATCATAATGTGTAATTAAATATTCATATCTGTTGAAATTATGGTAGCCTATTACATTTAATACATTTAAAATGTAAATATTAAAATGGGTGCCGTTCAACTGTAACCAACACAGCAGAGTCCCTCTGATAGGGCACAAATATAATTAACATCACTACAGTGACAGCATCAAATTGGAATCAATTTATATTAAATGCAACAAGAAAAACTTCCGAGTTTGTGTGACCAAAATCGTTGCGATCTATACTAAAATCTGAGTGCATCCCACCATAAACAGAGCACTCTGAAAAGTATAAATACACTGCAAAATATCTCATTAAGATCATTAAATGACCTTCAGCTGTGGTAATTAGATATAAAGCGCGGAATACACTGGTGGTGTGGCCGATTCTATTATTCATCTTTGGCCTGTAATGACATTTCTCAGCTGTCAGAAGCATTGCGGGGGGTCGCCTGTGAGGACTGGGGTGAACTGAGCCCCTGAAAGGTGCACAAGACATTTTTCAGAATGCGTGAGGCTGTTTATACTAAAAACACACACATAACACAAACCAGTAAATATGGTTACAATATACTGAACGTCAGCCCGCTTAAGGGGAGGCTTGTGACCTTCCTGGTTCCAGAGCAAGCCCATATTTCTCCCTCCCAATAAAAGCCTTTAAAGGCATCCTAAAGATTTAATTAAGATGTCAGCTGGCGTGGGTCACTCCTAGTGCAGTATCACAGGCTGGAAGATATACTGTACCACTACAAAGGGCCATGCTGAAGCTAAGTGGCCTGGCAGAGCTGTGCTGGAATGCAGGATTCCTGATTTACAAAGGGAGCCTCACTGTAAAACACCAGCAGTTTAAACACATTCGCAAAGCTCTGAGCAGACGGAGCTCACTACTCTGTCCGGCCAAAAAGGGGCTCAGGACAGTTGTTATTATTCGGATTAAGGAATATCAGTCTGAGAAATAAACGAAAACAGTCTAAACACGTTGATACAGTACCACAGTTAAATCTGTTCCAACAGCATTACAGAACAAGTTTTTGCATTCCACTGTGTAGCTTTTCCACTGTTTTTACGTAAATGCATTAGGGCGTCTCAAACTTGCTTGTGTTGTTTTTGCCAGTTCTGATATCTGACTTAAGAGGTACAGTAAATGGAACACATTGTTCAAAAACAATGATTTAATCAAAAAACAAGCAACTGCCATTACGAGTGAGTCACTGCATTGTTTATTCAACCGATTCTTTCAAATCTATGCATTCAGAAAACATGCAACAGTTCTGCTGTGCCTTCATTTGGAACTATTTTCGCTGAGCAAAAACAAATTTAAGTTGCTAAAAACCTCTAAAATAGCTTGCACATACTCGACTTTCAAAATATCAAACAAAAAGTCCTCATCCAAGACTTTTTCATAATGCAAAGCAAAATACTGACGGGCCACAAAAGGGTAAAGAAATGCTTTTCTCGCTGTCTGTCATCCTGTTATTTCGAAAGCCTTTTTGCATCTCACAACAGATGAGATTTTGAAGGGCACTTAAGGGGCTTCTTTGGGGGCTCAAGAAGAGGAGGGTGGGCATACCGAGTGACAGTAGGCCAACAGTAAGAGTCTCTTTAACGCTCTGGAACAAACCGGCCTTCACCAAAAAAACCCCTCTGACAACCCTCGGCCTAAAGCAGTCCCATGGCTCATGGGACAAATATCAAAAAATAAGCCTCCACAGGGCCTGACAAGAACTTGTCTTAGTTGATCAGGTAAGACAGCACTGTGTGAGCCAGAATATCTAACATCTGCCTCTCATGCTACTGTATATCTCATCCAATTATTTAAAACTACATGTGGCATTATTTTATCCATTCGCATGAGAAATTATAAATGAGTCTCTTTTTTTTTTTTTTTGAGTGCGTCCGGTTGGGGGGCCTCTGTGCATTTTTAAACCCCCCAAAAAGACTATTTGGAACCCAAAAAATGGCATTTTAAAAAGATCCTGTAAAGAAGACCCGGAGAGATTCACCTTTTTTCTCACACGCAGAAATGAATTAGGAAGATGTGGAAGAGCTATTCTGGGTCATGGGCCATGCACGTCTCCCTTAATCCTCCTCCACATGCGTCCAACCAAGTGAAGACCGATGCCTTTGTTAAATATTCATCAATGGCTGTCAATAATTAACTGCTCATTATATGAACTCAACGAGGATTCCCATTCCAAAATTAATGTGCTGCTAATGCACAGGGTGAAACCGTGCTCTTAAGAGCCGGAAACCTACCATGAAAGCGCGATCCTCGCTATTCTTCCACAGTTGTAGAGAGAACAGAGAGCTTTGTCTCCAATCAAAAATTTAAAGTGCTTGTCCCCGCTCCTCAGACTTCGATCTGTTGGTTTTGTATTCTTTAACTGAACAAGACGTTTCAACTACGGCAACAGAAAATGGAGCTTGTTATTTCAGCTTCTTTTAAAGAGAAACTTTAAAAGAACAACTTGCCGAACACGTATCCTTCTGAGAGCCGAGCATAATGACGTGGGAAAGAAATTTGCTTGGATTTGTCATAGAAATGTATTGTAAGATCAGCACTGAGTTTTTCGCAGGCGTGAGGATGATGTCCTGAGGCGAAGGCAACGCAAAAGCAACTGTAATCAACTACATCAAAGAGAAAAGTCACTGTTTCTGCTCTGAGAAACTTTGAGGCTTGTGTTAATAACCATGCATGGAGAATTTTCTTTTCTTTATTGTTGTTTGTTGTTGTTCTGATTTACAGCAGGAAATCCCTCACTGAGCCATTAGAGAGTTGAGCTGTTGATTATGTGCGTGTGTGTGTGTGTATGGCTTTAGGCCATGACCATGCAAGTAAACAGAAGCAGGCTGCACACACTCGCAAACACACACATATATGGTTAATACCGCACACAGCTTTGTTATTTCCATTGTTATTACCCCATTTGTATAATTAGGCAACTAAATTACTAGATCAAAGATGCCCACCCCTAACAGACACCCATATCTGAGGATCATGAAAAGCTGCCTTGCTCCTCTCCTACTAAAAGATGCTAGCCTTGATTAGCACACTATTATGAGTGCTTAAAGCAAAGGAGGCTGAACACACTCACACATTCTCTCTGGCACTTGTGCCTAGAATAACATTATTCTCCCTGTCTGTCAACGGGCTTCCTGTCTTCCTTGTGGGCCACGGCTCATTTTAACACAGATTATAAACACACAGGAGTCAATATGTGCTTGAGTGTGTTCAGCATTGTTCTTTCCCCACGAGGTTTTAGGAGCAGAACACTGTTAAATTAAGCATATGTCGACATTGAGTAAGTCTCACAATTGTACTGCTGACACTAATCAATACAGGCTTTCTGACAGCACACATTCTGTCTTTCTCTCCTTCAGTTTCAGACTCAAATTCCAATATCATTGTAAAAAATGATATGATATGACTAGAAACTAAGAAAAGGCTGCTTGAATATTGGGGATTTTCTAGTAATGCATCTCAGTGCAGCTTTTTAGCTATGAACGAGTTAGTTGGATGAATGCATTTTCTCAGCTCAAATTGTTATACACAGAAAAAAATAAAAATTCCTGCATGCACTAGAGCATGAATAATTAATAAGGTTGCATTGTTTAACTGTTCGCTACTTCTATTTACACGATTGTTGAATTTGTTGTCATGTTTAATAACTTACTGCCTTTTTATCAGGATGCTTTCATTCTTTTACTTCAGAATGATAAGTTATTTTAATGCTGCCCTTGTCATCTTTAATGTTCCAAGTGTTCAGTCTCATGAATGTTTATATGATGAATATTCATGTGATGTTGTCAGTCGTTCAAGGCGACAAGCACATGATACAGTATGTGCTTGATATGTAAATTTACTACAGGAAATGTGTCACAATATCAAACAATTGAAATCAACGTAACAATGTACTGTAGGCAAACATTTGCAAAGAACACTTTCTGAGTGGATATAACTTGAAAGAGTTGCTCAACTTCAGTCAAGAAGACATTTACCTAAAATAGACACCTTGAGGTAAACGAAACTGAATTAAAAAGCCAGGCAAATTGTCTAAAAATTCCACACAGACCACTCTGCTCTTTTCCTGTCCTGACTAAAGCCACTCTTCCTACACTAAAGTGCTGAATTTGCTAGTCTACTGACATTGGAGTGAACAAAGATGGCTGTGCAGTACTAAGTAATGGGAGAAAGACTTGTCAAAGACAGTTTGCAGCAACTTGAGTGACAAAACCAACGCTGCCCCTGCCATCAATTTAATGGCAATGACTATTTAATGTATTTTACTTAAGAGCATATGCAAAATTAAGAGTAAGTCACAAAAAAACACATTTTATGTGGTATTTAAAGAATAATATGCATAATATATTGGGCTGTTAATATTTATGAACAGGAACCTTAAGTATTGCTTGTCTTAGTCTACACTTTCACTGAAAGCTTTGACTTCATGGTCTCAATTAATAAAAAAGTAAAAAAAAAAAAAAAAAAAAAAAAAAAAAAAGGCGGGGTGGTTGGGGGATTGAAGCTTTTTCAAGATTCTTTTGAACTTCTCAAAGTGTCTGTTAGACCTGCATGTTAGAATGAAACATGTCAGCTGTTCTGACAAACATGTTCATTTAAAGATTTAAACTGTTTAAATGAACATATTTGTCAGAACCATACACTTAAAAATGAGTATAATTTTAACTGTAAAATATGTTTAAAACCTACGGGAAAAAAAACAAAACAACAACTGTTAATAGGTTATCAGTACGTTCCCGCACTATATACAGGGAAATACTGTAAAATATCTAACTAGACATTTTATGTAATTTTACTGTTAACTGTACAGTTTTTTGAAGTAAAAAACCACCTGCATTATTATGGTGGTTGTCAGTATACTTTACTGCTTTACATTCAAAGTTTGTAACTTACAGTTTAATACTGTAAAATTTAGAGTTTGTTCTGTAAATGTGTTTACAGTTTTTCTGTATTTTTACATTGATTCTGGCTACCAGCCCTGCCAAAAAAACTACAGATTTTTACAGTGTAGCCTTGTGGGCAGTGCACCCCCAGCTCCTGTCTGTCTTGCACTTTCCTATAAAAAAATAAAGCCATTAAAATAAATTAATAATAAAAATTGACAAAGTTAAAAAATGACAGAGTTGCATGTAATGAAGTCTAATATTATTTTACCAACTCAATAACGCTGTATAAAATGGAAACATGAAAACTATTATGGTAATTATGACAATATTATGGTAATAAGGATATCATGACCATTATCTAAATATATCCAAAAATGAAATACTTCACATGGAAATTTTGTACATTTGTATGACTTTACAATAATTTGAGACTACATAGAACATAAATCATCAAAAATGACAAAAGGTGACACTTAGATTACGCCTTAAGATAAGACAATTTTTTTCCAAATAGAAACAGGAGCCTTAGAAAGATGAAATCGATGTCTGAGAGAGGGACAAGGACTAAGGTTAAGGGATAAAGAAAATCTGCTTATTTTATTAGCATGGATCCCCCAGGGAACCTGGAGAGTCCATGGACTGTCAGGACCTATTAAACATGTAATTCTTGATGGAGGAAAACTTTGTACATAGACAGCCTGAGCAACGTGTTATTAAAAATATGAGCATGGCCGTGGAAAATAAATAAATAAATAAGAAATACTGATTAAATTTTAAGCAGCCGACGGGCCGATATTTTGCCTGAGGCGTATTTGTCAGTTTCAAAGGGTGTTTTTATTAATTTTGTATTTTGCATTTTGTTAGTGGAAAGAGCCCGCTCCACTGGGAGCGCCACAAGCTATAGACAGCAGAGCCTATAGGAGAGAGAGCAGAGAGACGCAGAGAATGTCAAACAGCAGAAAACACGCTCACAGAGTCAAATCAAACCTGGGTCCTGAGCTAAGACCCCCAAAAGACACACACACATACACAAACAAGAGGAGCAATTTAAGCTTATTACACAAGCACACAGAATCATGATGATGTTTAATTGTAACAAATGTTTTTACACTATGCTCACCCCTCTTATTTATCACTGCAGTGATCACAGCATTATTTAATGCGTTTATAGAAACTAAATATTTACACTCTGAACATACACTGTATACATACATAAATTACATGCAAAATGACTTTGTAAAATAAATGGAATCACCATAAAAGAAAAAAAGAGAATGACAAGAAAAAACTAAATATTTTAAGTCCCTCACAGTTGTGCGACGTCAAACACGTCTTAAGTGCATCCACCAATCATCAATTGTCAAGGGCTTGAGGGAAAAAAAAGAAATCTAGGCCAAATATATGAATTATAAATCTTATTTTGTATTTTAAAAAAAAAAGCACCCTACAACACCAGCTTGAAGTGTGCAAAAACTATGTGTACAACCAAAAATATAAACATGACAAAATAATTTAGCTCTGACACATCAACAAATAAACACTTTGCAGTGTGTCTCGCAGTCACTGGTTACTACTGAAAAAAGCTTATAATTTTCATAAGAGATAAACAAAATGCATAGTAACACTTTTTAATAATTTTCATTAGTAGGTCACAGTAAAACACTGTATAATGCCAGGTGAGTAACTTATATATCCATATGAAAATACAATGTATATTTATATTTAACTAACTATACAAAGTATTATATGATATACCTGTAATGAAGTTAATGTTATTCTGAATGAAAAGTGTTATAAGGCGTTGGCAAATATCCTGCATAGCCATGTATATCACAGATTAAAAAAATACATTAAGTATATATGCATAACTGTATAGATATATATACAGATACTGCATATAGATATACAGATATATTAGTAACAATTAAGCACAGTTTACGTAAATTAAAGAGAAAAAAACTATTTATGTAAATAAATACAATACCAAATATCTGGTAACTGCTCAGACATACAGAGGGTGTCAGATGCAATCAATGTTTCATGCAAATTGTATTGAAAACAAGTGGCATCAATGGGTTAATGGTGAAAACAAACCCAATTTTCAATATATTGAGGGCTCATGCATTCAGACAGCTTCAAACAGCACTGAGCACTGAGTAAAGAAGACCTGCCCTTGGGCTACAATTTACAGAAAGCTTTACCTGCTGCTGGCTCAGCCTGGACTGGAGCCTGAAGACAAAGCAAAACGATTCCCACCTGTGCATCAGCAAGTGTGCGTGTGTGACTGCGTGTTTCTACATGTGTGTTCTTATTAACTGCAGTACCCTCTTGCGATGCAGAGATGACTTATTACCCAGAGTCAGCGAGTGGTCATGGGAGTGAACGGATACAAGCACACCTCAAATTAAACCAAGGGCCTTCGGTTTGAGGCCTCAGAAAACATCAGACAAGCACTGCAAGATCCTCCAATTGTTTTGTCTGGTTACCCACTGATCCGCTCACATTATCAACACACCACATACAAATGATGACATGTTAATACACCACCTTCTCCCAAGCCCTCACAATTACCTCTATTTCTGTATTAAAAGGTAAAATACCCTGGCACGCTCTCTCTAAATGGGTCCTATTAACAAAATGCATCACACCTTCAAATTCAATTTACATTATAAATGTTCACAGCACATTTTGTGTCAGCGCCGCATGTCAGAACGGCTCACTGAGGAGACGCCACTTTGTTGTGCAGTAGAGAAGGAGTTAATTAGCCAATCGGATGCAATGCGTTAAAAAAAAGAGAGAGAGAGAGATAAACCAAGTACTTGGATAATCATGCTTTCCTCTTATTTATTTCATTATTTGTTGACAACGTTGAGCTTTTGAAGTCTGAGCTGTCAAAGAAGCAATCTGACACACGCCTGGGCTTATAGGAATGCATAGGGAGTGCAAGCTTTGTTCATTATGCTTAATTCTGAATAAATCTCATAGAAACCACCAAATTACATTTAAGTGATGTGTTCAAAGCGGTTCAGTTAAAAGCACTTTGAGTGCAGGCATCGCCTCTCGCTTTCTCTTCTCTTTTCTACTCGCTTTCAAGCAGGCACGTTCCTTCGATCGCATTGCTAACGGGGCAGGCTAACTGTGCAGATTAATTTAGACGGGTATAAGGGATGATTTGTACGGACGGGATTGAGCAACGCTTATTAAACACGGGAGAAATTAAAGAAGCCGTCTGAAAGACTGCCTGTTTTATGCCAACACACTAATCAGTAATTAGTGCCGTATGCGTCCTAATACACGGCCCTCCGCGGCACTGAATTCATGCATTTTGTGAAAGAGAGGATGGAAGGATCCTGAGTTTGGCAGGTCTTTCATCATTACCAATATTTGTGTCTCAACCTCTGAGTCTGATTTGTGGTTATTTAATGATTGTGATGGCATCGTTGCGTGTGTTACTCTGCCATGATTGCCTGGAAAGAGAGAGAGAGAGAGAGAGGGAGAGAGCAATAAAAAGCAACAATCAAAACTGTTTCTGAATATGCAATAAATGAAAGGAGTGTAAAAGGAATTTAAAAAGACTTGTTATGGCGGTTATTTCAGATATCTGTGAACCCAGATTTACTCAGAAAACAGAAATACTGACTTTACCTTCTGGTTGAAGCTTTCAAAATGTTGTCTTCCTAAATCTGACATGCCTATCTAGCAGATGTGATACAGACCTCAGAGGAAATGACTCTTGTTCATACGCGCTAGACTAAAGCCCCTTCACACCAAGCACGATAACTATAAAGATAATGTCATTAGCGTCCACACCAGCAAACAATATCGTCTGTTTATTCTAAGTGTGCGCTCATCTGCCACTTTAAATTCTCAAGCTTGTTATAGCAGGATGGATTCTGATTGGCTTTCAGTGATTTTATCGTTCATCAGCTGGAAAAAAATCGTTCTGAAAATGATTCCAATGATATTGTTTCTCTGTGCCTTTATCGTTATAGTTGTGGTGTGGACGCTGCTATTCTTTAAACTTGAGAGCGATTTTTAGAATTATACCTTTATAGTTATCGTGCTTGGTGTGAACGGGGCTCAAGATTTGCTGGTGGTTCCTAACCAGGGGGCCGAGGGATGACTTTAAAAAATAATTAAATTAAGAAATTATTATTAATATACTCAAATAATCTAAATCTAATTTAAATTGAAATGCTAAAAAATATAATGAAGTTATAAAATATTCAAGTTTTTTTTTTTTTATATATCAATATTCCCAATTTATAAAAACAACAATTTAAAAACAGTTTGAAAACAAGCACCTGTGTCATAGCTCAGCCAGTGACATTAACTCCACAACCTACATTAACTACTAAAAATCACTAAAATAATGCTGCACAGTATTTAAATCAATTTTTAAGCACAAATGCCTTCTTTGCATGGACATTAGACTCATTACAGACTGTACTTATTCACAAAATTGCCTGTGGAAAGAAAGTGGTACATGGAACTTTATTTACTTCCATATTCGTATTTGTCTACAATTTATTGATCACTGCAGAAGTTATGTATCACCTTCCACAATCTAGCGCTCTGAACTGGCCTGCAAGTTTGGAAAATGCATTCAGTCCAGCTTTTATGTGAATTGGAATACAGAAAGTGTGTGAAAATACAAATTTGCTATCTGCATCTCACTTGCTAACAACATTGGTTTAGATGACATCAAGATAACTGAGGCAAGATTTTGTAGTGTAGCTGGCATGCACAGGAAATGAAAAGTGAAAAGAGAGATTTTATCAGTGCACTCATGCTTAGCATCTCAGTTTAATGCATTCTGCTGCAAAACACCGTTGTTCGGTATGATTAATTCAGGAGGATCTTAACAATAACATGAGAGACAATGCTGCGGGTAAAAGAGAGATGAATAAACCATGTGAATGTCTCTTAAACATTGATAACACTCTAACACCCAGTTACATTGCTAAGATTTCAAGGATTGCATGTCTCAGAGCAGCAGAGAGAACTGTGAAGCCCAACAGGTGTACAAAGGAGAGGATGTACTTGGGGTGAGGATTTGATACTCATTATATTTAACCCTGAAGACAGAAGAGACGAACTTGAATAACCCACACACGGTGCAAATAATTCTATTCCCTAGCCTTATACAATTCCCTTAATGTACAGTAACCCTCATACATACCTTATGTACATATATATATATATATATATATATATATA
>SCHK01439771.1:0-12011 GCA_004124795.1 Poropuntius huangchuchieni
GTGGAGTGTTCCTTTAAAGGTTTTAAAAACAATTCAATGTCACAATAACATTCCCTATGCAAGAGAATATGAATTTTTTAGAGAGGATTGGAAAGCGACCATCTTAAAACTGATTGGCTAGTTCTATCTAACTAGCATTGCAGCTAGCATGCAAACACATGCACACAATCACATTTGTTTTAATGATCAGGGACAGAGAGCAGAGAAACATGCAGGGAGCTGTCAGCTAGACGTTCATATGTGTCAGAGGTCAGGCAGGCTTGAAATGCGCTTGAAGAAAGAATCAGCCTAATGAGCGGTTGATAATCCACCAGTAGGGCCCTATGAAATCCTTTTTATTTTTGTCCTAAATTCTTTTTTTCCATTAAAATTTTTCTGGATTCCATTTTTTCCATTTTAATTCTTCTAGACTTTTAGAATTTTAATGGTTAAATAAAATTTTATTCATCAAATTAATTGAAATCATGGAACTTACAATATTAAACAGTAATTTATTAAAAGTTTAACAAAATTGGATTTTATAGGCCCTATGAAATGTTTTTTTTTTTTTTTTTATTAATTTTATGAATTTTCTGGATTCCATTTTAATAGTTTCGTTAAATATTAATAATCAAAAGCATCTCTAATTAATTTATTTTCGTTTTTTTCTAGAAATTCTATGTAGTGTATTTATAATTTTCAGGTTAAAAATTCTGGTAAATATTCCTGTAAAAATAATGTTTTAATAATAATTTTATTAGTAGTAGTTGTACTTTCATTACACTAAGTAATATTTCTGTCACGGTTTCTAGTACAATCCAAACTTTTATTTTTATGGGTTGCTGTGAAGATGAGTATTGTATATGATATGATGATAGTTTTACTCAAAAGAAATGGTACAATGCTCATGAAGTGACCCTCAGGGCAGTTCTAGATATTATGTTCATGTACTCATATATTGAGGCAGCAGAGGCTGAAGACCCTGCGAGCGTCACACACGCTTCAGTATGTTTTTAGTAAATGAAAGTGCGCGTCTGCGTTATTCATTCACATAGAGATGTGCAGAACATGCAGGATTCATATTTAAATTGTATATTTGCAGCTTAACATTCACAGACACTGGTCTATATTGTGTTTTGATTTAAGTGTATTGACCTACTTTTGCTATATCCATCCAAAATTTGCCAAATTCTGTGACATTCCACATTCTAAATTCCGTTTTTGACAAGCACTACTGAACCGAACTAAACTGAAATGAAATTTGAATTGGAATGACAGGAAGTGGAAAGTCACCTCGATGAGTTAGAAATTAAAACAAATAACATGCATGGAAACGAAGTTTCTTCTATTTGCAGTTTGTCTTGACCAAACCTTGCTTTTCTGGTTATAAATGACACTTTCATTTATTGGATTTTATAAAGCATTCTCTATTCATATCTAAATAACCCCGATTAGTACTCATCTGTGAAAAATTCCACTAGATGTCAGAACATGGATGCTGAGATTTGCTGTGTGACTCATATCCTTGATGCCTTTCAAAGGAATGCAGGTATGAGCTTTGTTCTTCAAAGCTATTTCTACTACACTAGAATCAGTATATAACCTATATTCATCATGTGTTTCTGTGGAAAACCAAGAACAGCTAGTGGCACAGCAGGGACCAAAAGACCGGTCTTCACAGGACACTGAGACTCGGTTTGGTGGAGGTCTCTGCGAGCAGATGGCTAGACTCCCTCACAAACACAGATCCGTGACTGAAACGCTCTCTCATGCCACAAATGCACAGAGCTGACCATTCATGCACACGTGCACTCAACACCCCCCTCCCGTCTCTCTTTCTCATGGAAAACGCTCCGTAATGGCCACAACTGGACTCGCTCACCATCCAGATTAAAATCACTGAGGCAGTCATTTCCGAGAAGCAGAAATGCATATCAGTTCCACTTTAACTATCTCTCCTTCTCTGACAGTTTTTCAGGAAATCTTGAGGCGAGCGTGTGAAGCACGACTAATGGAAAACTTCACAGGATTCACTCGTTCACTTAAAGAAATGCTTTCAGTTGTCAGGCACATGAGAGAGGACGGTAGGGCAGGGTGTGTGGATACAGAAAAGGAGAAAGCCTGTGGAAAATCCATTTTCACAGCAGTTTTTGGGCTCCTGTTTGTTGACACTGCTTTAAGTCTGTGGTTTGTCAGGGTAAAGGCATCTATTTAGCCCTGGGCTGTGTGATATTTCTCATCCCCAGAGACTTGCTATGCAACACGCCACCTCAGCAAGGTGCACACCTTGGGGCTTCGCAGTAATTAACAGCGACATACATAGCATCATGCGCAGACTAGTGGAAGCAGATACACATGTATGCGCACAAGCCGAACAGACCGCATCGCCCATACAGATGCTGCCCTGTGCCTTTACAATACATTTCTTTTGCTCTGTTTCCATGGAAACTCAAGAACATTAGGCTTATGTGAGGAACAGAGAGCATCATGTGTGTTTGTATACATTAATGCTGGTCAAGAACGAGAGGAGAAGACTGTGGGTGTTTATTTTTCGAGCATTAGGATGCTAGGTTTAAATTTATAGAAATTGATATGAGGAAGAGCCTGTCTTGATAAATGCATGTCAATTCAAGTCTCTCAATTCAAACGTGGTCATAAAATATTTAAAATTACATGAAAAATTATGTGAATGATATAAAAATAAAATGCTTAAAAATATTATTACAAATTATGTATACTGCCATTCAAAAGTTTGGGATAAGTAAGATTTTTAATGTTTTTAAAGATGCTTCAGAAATCATTCTTATATGCTGATTTATAATCAGTGTTGGAAACAGTGGTGCTGCTTAATATATTTGGGACCAGTAATACTTTTTTCAGGATTCTTTAATAAATAAATTTTTAAAAAGAACAATATACTCTACTATTCAAAAGTGTAGGCTCAGTAAAAATAAATAAATGATATTTTATAGTATATTAAAATAGGAAACCAACATTACAAATTGCACAAATACATCACAATATTACTGATTATTATTTTTTATTTTTTGAATCAAATAAATACATAAATACAGTCTGGATGCGCATGAGACTTAATTAAAAAAAAAAAAAAAAAACATTAAAAAGCTTACTGATCCCAGACTTTATATATAAGATGGGGTATGAATTCCACACCTACAGAATTCCGAAAGATTTTCATATCAAGTACTTCTGTGCACATGTTAATGAGGGAGAAAAGAAAAGGGGTTAATGAAATAATAATAAAAAAATGCATTTCCTTACCCATAAACTCAATGCCCAGCTCATCCGCTGCTTCAGGAAGTAATAACAAAGAGAAAAGTGGTTAAACAGACGGAGAGAAAGACAGAAACAAGGAGAGAGATGTTATCATACAGATTTCCACAAACAAAGACATATTAAATCACCCAGATAATAACCGTGAATAAAAAAGCAAGCGAGTTTTGTGTCAACTGAAACTGCTCATTGTTCAGAAAGAGAAAAGATTCTGTAGCGGCATCGTTTCGGCAACAAAAATAGCTTTCTCTTGATTACCCAAGATACGAGCAGCCTCAATATTGAAGAGGGTGAAGCAATTTATAATCGAAAGCACATAAATGCCTGTTAGTTGCCTGTAGAAAAGATAGGCTCCCCTTGAGAAGCTGGATTTTGTCAGAGATGGGCTTTAGAATGTCTACTGTAATGCCCAGGAGATGCTTATAATTGTTATTAATTCATCCGAAGGCTTCAACCAATATGCCTCCTCTTTAAGGGAGTACTCTCCAGCAGAGCACGGCACAAGCAAATCGCCTTTCTAAATGCAGTCACTCTCTCTCTCTCTTCTTCTCTCTCCTCTATCCCACTGAAGTCTCAGAACTGCTGGTCCTGATAAAGAGAAGAACACTCATGCTCTTTTCATTTGAATAGTCCCCTTTTTCACGCCACTGTAATATAATCTCATTTAAATTAAAATGAAACCCTCACACTTAATTGCTTTTCTGACAGAGGTGGTCTAAGGTTTTTAAATAGACTGCGGCTTGCCCGAGAAAGATTATTTTAGTGGACATACTTAGAGGGGAAAAAACAGAAATCAAACACAGTGACAGAAAACCTTCTGTCAAATGATAAATCGCCACATAGTAGCATCAATTTTTCAACACCGTCTTTTTGCATATATTCATGCGACAATTTAAGCATAATCTATGGGAAAATAATGAGCCGAAATGTCTATTTTTTTTTCCTTTGGAGGAGGTCGTGCAGCAGTTCCTAATGAGAATGCAACGAATGGTAGTTTTAGCCAATTCCTGTTTATGATTTAAATTCGTGGCGAATCAGGACAGAACCCTTGTTTACTGGCAGCAGCACCATAGCGCAGGCACAATGAAGTATGAGGAATCGCTTAAAGGTTGTTTTAAATGCTAATGTAAGCAGAATTGTTGGTAATACTCCTACCCGAGATTTTAACACACTGTCTCTCCTCTGGGCCTTTTGAATTTGCAGTGTTTTGTGGGATTGGGTGAGATTTAAAAAAAAAAACATAACACGGCTCCGTGAGACAAAAGGCCCAGGCGACGATCCAGCGGTTCTGTCGTATCCCTACTGCCAGCATTGCTTGGCCCATTCATGCTGCGGCTGCCTCTGATTGCCCACAATAACTGCCACATTCATCCAGTCATAATCGCTGTGCTGTCATGAGCCACACACACAAAGTCATTAAGCACGGATATGCATGCATTCCTCGAATCCTGGCAGCAAGGTCCTGATGTACTGCTCCCATAAACCACAGCCTTCCATCCGTTGTCCCATCACCCTTGGGAGACATTTACGCCATCGAAGAGAGATGGGACCCAGCGCACTGCATCAACGTCAGTCGCTCAGAGACTGAGTGGAAGAACTACAAAAATGAATCAAATCCTTAATCCTTCCGTTAGTTGAAGCAATAGGCGAAAGCTCCTTTGTGCGGCTTACTTACATAGCCTAATGCTCAAGAGATAAATACCTAAATGAGAGGGGCCGCTGTCCCCTGAGCAAGCCAGTCGTGAAATCCGTCTCCCTTGAGTCACCGGCTGAACCCCCGGTTTATCCACAGCTTGGAAAACGGCTTCACTAACCAAACTCATTCCACACAAAAATGAATGTTCTGTCATCACTTACTCACAAAAACAATTGTTTCCGAAGACTATGCTGGTCACTTTTGGATGTATAATTGCGATAAAAGGAGTTAAACCTTCAAAAGAGGTTCATTTGACTGGTGCGCTGTATTTCATGTCTTCTAAAGACAAGAATAGCTTTTTGCATAAAACACGGTATTGAACATTTTTCCCTCATGTGAGCTTTTAATCGCTACAGCCAGATTATTAAATCAGAACATGAGAACCAAATGAGTTAAATTCATGAACAAATCATTTAGATATTTTTTGTTATACAAATAATTAAAGAGGGTTTTTTTTGCAAAAAAAACCCCCCAGCTCATTAGATTTTTACCCACTAGAATCAGAACAACTGTTCATATTCATGTGTTCATGTGTAACTGTTCGTATTACTCACGGTTTGGTTTGTATCATGGTTTTATAATCACCATTTCGGTATGGGCTATAAAGGGAAACAAGGACTATACAGTCCAATAAAATAAAGAAAAAAAGTACAACAAGAGCAGTGAGTGATATTCTTTTGTCTTTTGTTGTTTGATTAAAAACGTTAAAAAAACGTGCTGTCACTTTAAGACAACGCATAGATCTAATGCGCTTAGGGCTGCACAATTAATTGATTTTCTAATCGCAGTTACAATTACAGATGCTACAATTATGTAATCGTTCAAAGTGGCAATTAATCGTTCAAAGTCCACTTATGTTATTCTGCGTGCTTAAGATGTGTTTTTCTCTTTCTACAGGTTATCTTAAGGGTTTTTCCATTGTTTTAATTTTAGTTTTAGTATAACATTATAATACCATTAATAGTTATTTTTTTTTAATTTAAAGAATAAACCAATCCAATGTATATTTGAGGCTTAATATTATAGAAAAGCAATAAAGGTTTTCAGCTTGTTTATGTTACTGTAAAAATATGGCATGCAGTTGCTTCAAACAATGGTATAAACATCATTCAGTGTAAATTGTGATAATCGCAATTATAATTTTAAGGGAATAATCGACAATTGCGTTTTTTGTCATAATCGTGCAGCCCTAAGTGCATTGATAATGTACAGTACATTCAAGTTTTACCGAAAACCGTTCTACACCTAATGTGAACAAATCATTAGATCAGTTTTGCGAACCAAATCAAACAATTTGTTAAAAAGATTCAATTTAAAACAGTGATTCGTTCATGAATACTTCTCTGTGTTTGCAAAAAGCTATATTTGGTTTTGAATTGAAAAGAACTGAAATATAGTGCACGATACATGTGGACCACTTTTGATGATACTTATATGCATCGTTTTTACAGCTTGAAAACATCAGTCCCCAAAAAAGCACAACAACTAATTTTTTCATTTTGTGTTCTGTGAAAGAAATACATACATACAGCTTTAGAACATGAAGGTGAGAAAATGGTTTCAATTTTGGGTGAACTACTCTTCTAACATCTCCTCTCATACAGTGCAAGCAAAATTCCTCATATTGAGCAGCAGGGTTTCCACAGGCACTGACCCGCAGTGTTTTCTCATGCCAGGGAGCTGGGGGGGGGGAGGCAGGGGCCAAGCAGAAGCAAGGCTCTTTGGAGCATCTCTTATGTGATAGTCGATATGGAGACAAAAACGACGGTCGACGGATGATTTGTGCTAGTGTGTTGAGCAGAGATAGATTGTGAAAAAGCTCGGGGGACAAAAGACTAGGTGGCAGATAAAGCCAAGCCGCCCCCAGGGGGTGATTTGTGGCTCATTTGGTGGGTTAAGTGAATAAAGATGCACTGGGCCATACACATCAAGCTCAAACTAGGAATGGGAAAAACAAACAAACAATGGCCTCTACAGGGTGGAATAAAGATACATTGAAAAAATAATATTGAGCACTGTGATTGCTCTTCATGCAGGCCACTCCAATGCCTGTTGTATTTGTTTTCATGGCAGGAATGGATTGTAATTCAAGCATAATCTGGATTAACTGGCTCATCTCTATCAATGTTGTATAGATGGATGAAAAAAACCCCAAAAACAAAAACTATAGATGCTGAAAGCTTCACCCACATTTAGTAGATTTGCAACAGCATTGGCCTACAATTGCTTTAATGCTAAATGGTGTCAACAGGAGGGTGGAGGAGGCAATACCAGCAGGATTGTGTAGGTGTATCCGTGAAGAAGATGATGGCACTGCTAGAGATGAGGGCTCCATCTCAGGGCATGATGGATAGCAGGGATATGAAC
Source organism: Poropuntius huangchuchieni (assembly GCA_004124795.1). Taxonomy (NCBI): domain Eukaryota; kingdom Metazoa; phylum Chordata; class Actinopteri; order Cypriniformes; family Cyprinidae; genus Poropuntius; species Poropuntius huangchuchieni. Next base: position 7,337 of record SCHK01439771.1, read on the forward strand.
GCTCTCATTGAGAAAATCAGATATGAAAGAGAAGCATCAGGGACACAAAGTGGGCCTTGGCAGAAAGGCTACAGAAAGATCCCATTACCAGCCACTCAGTGGGGTCAGCAACTCAAAGTGCACTAAATGGAAGTTTAGGTTGCTGTCTCACTCGCTGTAAAAGATCACTCCCCAAAAGCTAGACAATTCATACAACGCAAGCCATTCTGGGAAATAGCCTCGCTGCAGATTCATCGGTGCACTGGACAGCTCTTTTTTCCGCTTTCTCCTTCCTTGGCTCCGACTTCCCTTTCATAACGGTATAATAGCTCTCAGAGTGTTGAGTCACAGGAAGAAGGTTTTATGAATCAAGGCTTTGTGAGGTTTCACAAATCTCTCCAATACCAACCTATGAGAAAGCAAACATCTCTCTTTGACAGCTTTTTCAGTGACTGTGTACTTCCCTCTGGCTACTTGTGCTCCACTGTCCTTTTTTTAACCTGTGAGACACTCATCTGGCACAGAAATTGCTAATGACTTTAGCATCGACCTAAAATTAGCAAAGCAATTACTTTCATTCAGGGACTTTCGTAATGGCAGGGGAAATGTACTCTTCATGAAAAATGGTCACTTGATAACATTTCATAGCCTCTTTGAGCCTTGTTAGAATCTGCAATCACATTGTGTAGCAGGACAATGAAAGTGAACGGGTTACACAATATATCTGTCATGCTAAACAAAATCCTTCACTTGCAGAGTTAGAGATCAGCTTTCCCATAGAGAAAATAGCATATGCAAATGCTTTCTGATTTTCATGAGAGTGTGGCATTGTAGGGTGACGGCAATTTCAGCACTTAGAGCGAGAGGTATAATTAACTACTTAAGCAATACCCGGTTCTGGGAAAACGACAGAGAACTCTCAGCCCTGGAGGCTAAGAGACTCACCTGATGCTAGAGAGGCAGGAAACTTCTAAAACTAAGACTGCAAAGCAAGTAAACAACAAGTAAATTATGTTCTCTCATCTTTGGTTTGCTGTATCATGAAGCATTTTGTTGCCGAAGGGCTTTGTTTTGTTCATGCTAGTAGGAATGGGAATAACTCAATAACTTTGTGTTTATCCAAACCACATTCATTTTTCCATGTATTCCAGGATATTAAAAAGATTCCCTCAAAGAAAAAATACAGTGACAAAAATACATACTTGGGTCAGATAAGATGGAGTCTGTCTTCGGGACAAACTGGTCACAACGAAGTCCACGGTAACCCTCTTTACACCTGCAAAAGAAGAAGAATGTTCAAAATTTATGTACAGAAATATAATCAGTAATTTTTTGGACACACACAAACACATTAAATTGATCAAAAGTGACCATAATGTTACAAAAGATTTCCATTTTAATAAATGCAGTTTTATTCATCAGAGATTTCTGTAAAACAAAATCATGATTTCAATAAAATATTAAGCAGGACACATGTTTTAAAAAATGGCTAATCATCCTAATCATCTAATAATCCTGACACTGAAGATTAGGGTAATGTCTACGAAAAATCATCATTCACTCACACAAAATGTTTTTGTCCATGCATTAAAAGTCAGTGGAACCCATTATGCAGTATGTTATACTTTAATTGTATGGAGAGAAACAAATATTTTAATGTATCAAAGTACAAGGTATTTCCTGTGGTGTGACAAATACATTTTTTAGAGATCAAACATTCAATGCAATCTCTAAACAGTCCTAAAAACAGCATTATCTAATTATACAGGAAGTAGAAAAATATTTTAAATAGTTCTAGAAGGATCATGTCACACTGCAGGGCACCACTGTCACTGTTTGACATGTCATGCCAACCCATTTAGAATACAGATGTGGCATTTATAATACCACGTCCACGTGTCCATCCATCATTATGTCATTTTCACAGAGAGATTGACTCAGCATTAGAAATCAGAATGTCCAGAAATGTTATAAATTAGCCTCATGCAGAAAAGGACGAGGAAGTAAAAGAGGCAAAGGGTGATAGGGAGAAGAAAGAAGAAGAAAAATAGGGATAACAGGGCGGGTCTGTCCAGAGCTCAGTGGTGCCTGCACTCGCACAGATAACACAGTCTTGACATTTATGTCACATCCCCACTGAGCTATGGGACCGTATGGAAAAGACGAAGGCATTTGACTAGACTCTTACTGTGAGATCTATGTGAAACGGGGGACTTCTTCTAAAAGTAGCAATGTGCTCTGAATCTGTGTAGAAAAACCACAGAGAACACCAGCTGCCCTCCAGCTAAAGCATTTCAGACGTCTTCTAATCTCTTTCTCCATCTCTCTCGGCCTTTCCTCATATTTTTTTTTGAAGTCTTGCCCCAACAACTGTAGTTTTCCCATGCGCAAATACACATACAACACACCTCCGATGTTGCAAACACAGACTCATCTCCATTTACCAGCAGCATCACGCCTTTTATTCAGCACATGTTTACCAGAAAATTGCCCAATTCTGAGATCTGCCTCTGTGATCACTTCTCTCCTGTGCAACGCTAACATAATTTTGACGAGGCATACCATGATAATGATGCTTCACAAAAGGAAACAACAAGCATACAGGCTGAAAAGCATCAAATAAACCCTTAACAGAATGATCCTGATGTTGTTTCATCTGGCTTCGTCTGCAGTGTGTGTGTGTGCGTGACAGCTGCCTAGACTCAGTCCTGTCTGTGTGTCTGGCTTGGAGAAGCATGACTGAGGATTGCTTAAAAGAAACAGGGAAGAGTCTGTAAAATGACTGCAAAAAGGGAAAAACATGGTTAGACTGTAATTACAGTCATGGAAACAGGTGAGGAGCATGAAGTGTGGTCTCTGCACTTTGTTAGCTCACCGTCTAGTTATCACTGACTCGTGTGTTGGCGGCAGAATGACGGCCGTGACTGACGACAGCCTATTTGTTTGTTTCTCCCCTTTTTTGTTAGACAATAAAGTAGAGCTTTTAGGCGTATGCCGAGAAAACAAACCGACAAATGATTTCATGCATCATTGTTTACTTGGTATCGAAGAAAAGGAAAATCAATGTGTGCGCATGTGTTTATGACATTTGAGATGCCTACAGAGTAAACAACACTGTAAACTAGAATTTTCTGCATCTGCTTCATGGTGTTTCATTATCATTCAAGGACATGTTGCTTGGCATCAATGATCGTGGCCCCGTTGGTTAAATTACAGCTAGAGAGAAAGGATATATCTTCCCCGAAGGAGGCCAAGGCAATGAGCAGGACTTGCATTTGACTACCGCCCAGCTTGTTAATTAAAGCTGAAGTGTGTAATTTTTTCAATGTTAAAATACTCTCGTCCCAGCTTAATATGCAGAGATGACTAAAAGTAAGCCATTAGTGGGACGATTTCCCTGAAAAGTGTAAACACTGTGTCTCTGTGGCCCTATCAAAACATTGCTCTGTTTGTTTGAGAATTCCGACCAGCCTCGCACAGCAACAGTGGCTTAGCCAATAGCATGAGTCAAGGGCGGGGCACTCACTTTCCTGACTAATAACAGATGGGCAGAGTTTCTTGAGGGAAACCTCTTTGAAAACAATCATTATTTTGCAGTAGCATTTGAGGATTTTGGTGCAGCATAAAATACACTTCAGCTTTGAAGGTATGTGGATGTAAGTTGGAATAAACAGGTGAGCTTGTTTGTGCAGAAAAGCGTGTCTGCGAGTGGGATGTGCGTGGTGGTATTCTTTTCCTCCCTGTCAAACAGCTCCCACATAACAGACTGAGCTTGTGGCTTGCATGTGGGTGCTGCATATACTACCCACATTCACACACCCACATACTGTACAAACACACATTCACACAAAGATATTGTCATCCCTCCTCAAGATCCTGTGACAACTTTCCTCCATAAATAAGGGGCAATCTGATCCTGACATCCTCTAGTATTATTGATGGATAGGAAGGCTAAAATAAGGCAAGTATTGGAAACAATCTCTGTTCAGTTGTTCCTTGCCCAGCATCCCTGTCAAAAAAAGTGCTGTTTAAGAAAAAACCTGGCTTCTCCATTATAACACGGCCAATACATATTCATATGTATCTGTCTGGATTTGCGGAATGGGAGGGGGAAAGTGGGCATTGCAACAGAATGATTTCATTTGTTGAATGACATTGACTGATGCCTGCTTCACCATTCAGGACGTTTGTTTGCGAGACAACCTGGCTTATCAAATTCAGTACACAAACAAGTACCAGTTCCCTATCTCTTGTTTTTTTTCAAGTTTATTTCCCAGGGGTTGACATCTGTTCAAATTAACAGATTACAAACCTTTTTTTTATGAACACTGCATAAAAACAGTCTTAGAAACATTTTACCATATCTTATATCTATTATTTAATTTAGGTACTTTTTAAAAGCCATTTATGTAGAACTTTTATTGTTCTACCCTTGTCCCAGACCCAGACTTGCAATATTAAACTCTGAAACTATCCATTATAAAAATGAATTATTTAATATTAAATGATGATAATCTAAGCAAATAATGAAATAAACATAAACCATATCCATTATTGTGTGAAAATCAATTATTCTAATATTTAAACAATGAATTCAGACATCACGACTCTTCTACAGTCGCATAATTTCCACCACTCCAAACAATGAGAAATATTTTTATTATAATGTTATAACCATTATGCATTATATCCTATA
>SCHK01439821.1:4383-21631 GCA_004124795.1 Poropuntius huangchuchieni
TTCACAAAAGGAAAAAAAATCTGAATTAAAAATGCTACAATACTTTCCTAGTGAGCACACACACAGTTCTGTGTGACGTATTCATATGAACTGATTATAGCTGCACATGTATTTCCATTAGTATTGAAAGATATCACTTTAGTGCCAACCAACATGGCTGCCATATATGTGTGGAAAAGGTTGCTTGTAAAAGAGTGAGATATTTACACGAGGAAGAGGCAAAAGGATGGCTGTTTCCTCTTTGCAAGGTACAGAGTCAGTCTTCAGGTGCCTCTCGATTCCTGGCAGCCAAACAAATTAGGGCCTCTCCAAAAGGCCGACTGAAGGAAGTCAGTTGTTCTCAAAAAGGGAAAGCAGATCGTCATTGCTGCTGCTTGGGAGGTCAGGAGGGTCTAAGTATGACAGCAACTCGTCTGGGTTCGCCAGTTCTGGCAGAAGCTGCAGAGAGTGACAGACAGACACATTTACGTTACAATCTTGCAAATCACCTTAAAGAACCTTAAAAATACTGGGAATATACACAGAAATATACTGGGTTCAATACATGTTTAGCAAAGATGACAGTATTTGTGGCATAATATGAGAAGGAAAAACAACAACTACAAAAAAACTTGATTCAACTTTTGTAAAAAGTAATAAATAAATTCAAGCTTACAATGAAGCTCTGAGATTAGAAATGAACTGGGACAATTTTTGGCTAGTAATTAAGCGAATAATTTTATAAAAGGCAGGTAAATTAAAAATGTAAAAAGTAGTGTTATTTGAGCTGTAAAGCTGATTGAATAATCATTTAGAGGTTCATGCCAATAATCTTTTAGGGTTTATGGCATTAAAGGGATACTCCACCCCAAAATGAAAACTCACTCCCATGTCGTTCCAAACCTGTAAAAGCTTTGTTTGTCTTCAGAACACAGTTTAAGATATTTTAGATGAAAACCGGGAGGCTTGTGACTGTCCCATAGCGCTATTTTCGAGAATATCCACTGGACGCAAACTACATACACTTTTCTGTGTCAGCCGCGCCACAAAGATGCGCTGTTTTGTTCAAATCAAAGCGTAAATACATGTAGAAAACGTATCATGGCTGACAGAAGAGCATATGTAGTTTGCGTCCAGCGGATACTCTCCAAAATGGCGCTACGGTGACACAGAGAAATTTTTGAATAAAGTTGATATTTTTATTTTCTTTGCACATAAAAAAAATTGTCGTCGCTTCATAACATTCAGATTGAACCACTGATGGCAGATGGACTATTTTGACGATGTCTTTCATACTTTTCTGGACCTTGACAGTGTAATTTACTAGGCAGTCAATGGGACAGTCACAAGCCTCCTAGGTTTTTAACTTGTACTGAATCCAGAATATTCCTTAAATCAGAACTTTTCAGGATGCTCAGAGCTTTGGACCATGAGGAAAGCGTGAGGCTCACATGGCTGTGTGAGAAATGTAAGTAGCACATGACTCTAGAAATGAAAGAAGCCCATACAACCATCAGTGTGCATACTCACATCTAGAGAAGGCTCGGGCATGTCTGCAGGTCCCTGGCCACCTGCCTGCCCGTCGGCGGCGGGGTTGAAGGTCATGTCGGCATGTGGGTGACTGTTTTGGCCTGGCTGCTGGGGGGGCGGGGGCTGGCGTGGGGGCTGGGAGGATGGGGGGCCGCTGTGATGCAATGGCTGAGCTGATTGGCTGTTGGGGTGAGGGGATGCGTGCATGCCTGGCTGCATGGAAGCATGGGATTGATCAGCGCTCACGGGATGGGGCATCTGCGGAGGGAGGAGAGAGGAGCGATGAGTCTATCTGCATAAAGTGGAGCACTCTGACTGAGAGAGCTCGAGTGGCAGCCATAGACAGACAGAGAGCAAGACAGGTGCCATGCAGATGATTCCAGAGCACATACACCTTCATAAAAGGTGATAGATGATTTGCAAAACAATATATTTGACAAAGTAGTCTACTCAAAACCGAATACTATACTTTGGGCCTAATTTCCTAAGAGGAAAATAGTTCATTTGCATACTTTTGGGGCGATTTAGATTTTTGAGTTTGAAATCAACACATAAAAACAGAACCCTGTAGATGGATTAGTAAGAAGATCATTGCTCAAAGCAGGTGTAAAATATGAGACTTTTATTTTGAAACCTCATGTTAGTGGTAAACGTAATAATGGTAATGGCAGTACTGAACTTGTAAGCAAGCAGGCAAAGTCTGACAGTAATTTTCTCAAGTTATTTCTTGAGGTGCATATGTGCTTTGATAGCTGTAGAGGTGAGGCTTTAAAAGGGATGAATTAGGGACCAAACCTCTCAGACAAAGTTTACCATGCTGACACATATTCATCCCTTATTAAGATATTTTAATGCAACCTGAAAGTCAGCTGAAAGTCCAGGTAACCAAAACTTAAAAGATCCAAAAAGGTTATAAAGGCATTATAAAAGGAATCCGTTATGAATTGAGTGGTTTAAACCAAGTCCTGTAAACAGGTATGATCACTTTATAAAACAAATGTAATTTTTATTTCATATACATGTAAACAATGATCAGCATACATACATAACACACATTACATTTGGTAAACATGGAAGCCCAAACGTGCATGTCAAGCTCAAGAACCAATGAGATTTGTTCTAACGCCTGACACACATTGAGTAAATGATGACAATTATGATGACAATGAACTAACCCTTTAAGGCATTAGCCGCTTCCTTTTTTTAAATGCATCATTTTACTCTAGTATCATTGGACCTTTAACTAATATCAATTTTTTAAGGAGATTGTAAGAGGGTCTCTATCTTGGAGTAATTTGTTCCCGGTTTTAATACAAAAAAAAGTAAAATATGTCTCAAACATCAGCTCTTGTTGCTTGGAAACCCAAGGGTATGAAGTGATTTACCGAGTCGGGCATGCCGTGGGCGAGAGGCTTGTCGGGGGCCATGAGGCTGTTGGGCACGTCTGGAGGATGTGAGAGCTGGGGTCCGTGCATGAAGTCATTCATGGGAGCTCCGCCACCAGAGTTACTGTGGGGGAAGTCAAAGTTTCCATGGCCCTGGTAACTATTGCCTGATGCACAAAACAGAGAAACAGCAATAAGGAGCGATGACCTCAGAATCGCAGAGACAAAGAGCTAGAGAGATTTAGACAGCTTGGATGGCAAACCAGCCTGTTAAGAGCTCACATGCGTAAGTTCTTCTGACTGTTACGATTGAAGGGAAAAAATTAAGCACAGCTAAACAATGAAGCTTGTAAAAGCTAAGGACTGTTTTATGAGACAGACAGAAAGGAAAGAACAGAGAGTCTGATCAGGTGCTGACCTCTACCTTGGCCCCCATATTCGCCATTGTTTCCTCCGTGCTGAGGGGGGAGGGGGGTGTAGGGTGAAGGGCCGGGACCCAGCTGGGCGATCATATCCATCACATTAGGCATGATCATTTGACTGGGACTCATGGTTTTAAAACGCTTGGCCAGAGGGCCATCTGGGTCCTCCTTTATATGAATGTCTGACTTTATGGGCACCGGCCTCCAACTACACGTAGGGTCGATGGTGACCTCTTCAAACTCCGAACTGCAAGAATGGAACAACATTCATGACTGCGAATAATGGGATGTTTATAATTTAACGATCATATCTCAGGTGCATTTTTACAGGGCTCTTACTGGACAACTGTGTGATCCAATGTGTGAGTTATAAACTTACTTTTGAATCGCATTGAGAATTCCCCACATGTACTGATCCACCTCCAGCCCTTCCAATAATGCTGTTTTACTAGGGACAGACAGAAACATATAAAACACAGAGCCAAGAGGAACAGCGTATCACATTTATTTTTCTGCCCAAAACAATTCTTGTGTGGTTTGCCACGTACTTGCATACAGGACATCTCCACGTTCCTCTCTCACAGTTCAGCTGCAGATAGGACTCCAAGTCAAAGCACTGCAACAGAAAAGCAAATGTAAATTCAATCAACATATATGCATAGAATTGCAGTAACAGTGGCATGGGATTTGGGGGTTTTCGCACAATTTGTTTTGATTCACACATTTGCCACAAGTTTTGCATCGATGATGTGGGAAATCCCCAAGCACATTTATTTACATAATGCAAATGAGTGAGAATTTATAAATATCATTATCATAAGCAGTATTTTTATCATTTTGTAGTCTAAACATCCTTAAAATGAGAAAAATGTACTCAAGAAGGAAAATAACAAGATGACATATATTATATCTCAAACAGTTCACCTGCATGACATCAATCAACATCAGTGGACCGTAACCATGTGGTAAAAATATGGTAAATTACATTTAATATTAACTTAAATCTCAGGGTGGTTATTCAAGTACACATTTTTGGTCTAAGGAGGATAACATCTTAATTCTGGAAATTCTTGGGAAAACAAGAACATGATTAAGAACACTTAAACGATGCGTACCTGCACGTGTTTGCAGTCATGTCCCCTAGCAGGGAGCTGAATCCGTCGGAATGTGATTGGACACTTGAGGGACACTTTGATGGCTGTCTGCTCTACTCCATCCTCTCCATTTAGTGTGGCATTCCCAGAGGACGCTGCTACGCTACTGAAGTTTCTTTTAACTGGAGGAAAACAGACAAGAGACATTGCAAAAATTAGGGGTTGATGAAGAAGATAATACAGAGTGACAGACATCCACGGATTCCAAAGAATGCAGCATCTACTTACTTTTGGTAATGCAGTGTTCGGCAGGAAGGAGCCTCTTCTTCAGGAGCCCTTGCAGGACCGATCGCACCGACGGCCTATGGACCAGCTGCAGCACGAACAAGTGCGACTGCAACAAGACCAAACATGTAACAACCCGCGCTTGCAAGCATCTTCACATCAGAATATCCTGTACATGATACAGTATCTGTACCGTTCAGCTTTCAGACAGGGAAGCATAAAACTGATACCAGAAAACGTAGTGGGAAGGCAGAGAACAGAAGCTGCTTCAAATCAGTGTTATCTGATTTCGTATCACATGCTGTATAACAGCTCCCCGACACGGCCGCTAAATGACAGACTATACATTATTGAAAGGCAGCGGAGAAATACTCACACAACAGCAGGCTGTGACCGTAATCTGGATGGTGTTTCTCCCTGGCTGACACACGTGCTTTAGGTGCAGGGGTTTGTGGGATGTTTTATTGTCGCCCCTCTCAATAGTGAGGGGGGTGGCGTTGACGCTGACTTGGACGGATGCGGGCCAGTTGGTGTTCATTTGTCGGTCCTCATGATGATAGCACTTAAACTGCAGCTCCAGATCAGATCTGTTGGGCATGAGGAGAAAGTTCTCATAACGTTCTAACTCATACTGTAAATAAGATGTTTTGCAAAATGTTCACACTGATGTATTCCATTTTATGAAAGTAAATAGTGACAATATTTTGCCTTTTTTGAAACTCTTAATCACTTTTTTTTCTGTCAAAACGAGAAGCATCAACGATCTGCTAAAGTTCTACTTTTGTGTTCCACAGTAGAAGGAAATTCATACAGTTTTGGAAAACCATGAGAGTGTGTAAATAATGACAGAATAATCATTAAAACTTTAGAACATGCAGTAACATGCACACCTCCACATGAGCGTCTGGTGGACGGAGGGGCGCAGATGGAAGACGTGGTTACTGACGGCCAGGTTGTGCTCTAATCTGAAGGGCTCCAGCACCACTCCATCTCTCACTGGGAACGTCAAACGCAACTCCTCGTTGGGGTTGGCTACGGGAACAAATACTGAGATTAGATGGATTCATAATCTTCCCATGTAGACCATAGTATCAGTGTGTAAGATCCTTTCTTTTTGGCTTTCACCTCACCTAGTTTCACCCTTTCCCACCGAAGCACATATATTATGAATGAGCTCTGAGTGGATGTGAAAAATGCATGAATCTCAGATAAATGTGCAATGGGACTTTTTTTCCCACTCAGCTGCAGGTGGCGGATCAAAGGGTTCTCAGGGGTTTATTCTGATAGACTGTGACCGAGTTTGTAATACGTACAGAGCGGAGATCAATGCAATGAAACGGCTGTGTGTGGGGTTTCTTTGCGTTACTCACTTGGAGGTGGAGGCAGAGACGTCATGTTTGGCTTCAGGTCTGGAGGAAACGGGGGCTTGACATCTTGACTTGGTGACATGTACGGTAAACTACTTCCTGGGGTCATGGGTGGCGTGGGGTTCCCAGGAACTGGCGAGTGTGGGTAGTTCACCACCTGCCGAGGAGGCTTTAACCAAAGATACACATGATTACTGAATGGAGTCACGAAATATACAGCAAATCATACAAATGGAAGATTAGACCTAATTGTGTATGAAAATAAAACAATAGTTTTACCACCTACCCCATTTCCTTGATTATACCCATAACCACCTCCAGAGAAATTGTTGCTCTGACCATTAAATGGCTCTTGCTGAAATAGGAAAGAGCACAGAGTGTAAAGCAAGCAAGATAGCTGCTATTAATATTTTATTTCTTTTCTTTTACCTACCAAAAGTAAACTTGCAAGTTTAAACTAAATGTGGCCTTTTGTGTCTACTAACATTGCAAAGACCAAGTAATATGAATTTACCTTATAGTATTGGCCCATGGCTACTCCAGTAGGGGGGTACTGGCCAGAGCCCTGTTGTCCCGGCATCCTTTGCCCAGGGTAATTGGGTGAAGGAAGAGCTCTAGAGGCATTTGGGTTAGGGTACTGCCCTTGCTGGTTGGGAAACTGGCCATTGGGTCCAAACTGCTGGCCTCCATAATTAGGCTATGAAAAAAACAGTTGGTTCACCAACACAAATAGTCAATACAAAATATTTGCTAAAAGTCTATTTGAGCCACTGGTGGTCTTACCTCTCCTGGATAGGGCCTCTTGGCGCCCTGCATGGGCATGGACTGAGGTCTGGGTCCAGGGTAACCCTGCTGAGGCATCCTTTGGCCGTGGCCAGCGAAGGGCCCCATCCCTGGGCCTCTGGGCTGGTTCATACCCATCGGCGGGCCACTCATGTTGGAGCTATTCATGCCACCACCCATACTAGCTGGGTTCATGCCTCCAGCCATGGACGGGGGCCCACGGGGCCCTGGCTGATTCATGAACTGGTTATTGTAACCTTGCGTAGGCCCCATCTGGAAAGAGGAGCAGACCTGTGGAGAAGGCCAACAGCACTTCAGATGAATAAGAAGACTTGTTTAGAATCCCAGGGTAGGGTAAGCAGCCAAAACCAGTCAGGGACCAACCTGGTTGTACTGGTTCATGTCTTTATTGGTCTCTTGCAGGGCTGCCACTGTTGCTGTGGCAGTAGCTGTTGCGGTGGCGGCGGCGGCAGCGACGGCGGCGGCAGCGGCAGCAGCAGCAGGTTGGGTGAAATCAGAGGGCGGTCGTGTATGAGGGGGCATGCCTATGCCACCCGGAGCATTCGGCCCACCTGGGTAACTGAGCAGAACCAATACACAACACATAAACATCTACATCACAACTTACAGAGACAGAAAGGTCTATTTATTGGAATAAAACTTGTTGGAAGGAAATCTTTCCTGGATTTGCACTTGGCACAGTAAGAAGGTGATATCATCCCATTCAAGAAAAACATCCTTGAACTGAGTATTGGCTGGGCTTTAAAACCATGTGTCAAGTATCACTAATGGGAGACTCTTCTATAGCTTATTGAATCTCCCAAAGTGATGCAAAGCAACTTTGTCAAACAACTTCCCATCATCCTGTCTGGAACGGCATCTCTAATGCTTGAAACATTACCTTCCACCAAAGCCTCCTCCTCCCGGGTGCCCTGGACGCCCATACATGCTTTGCTGCATGTAGGCCTGGTTGGATCCCCCTTTGGCTGAAAACTGTTGTTGTTGGCCAGGGAACTGAGGTGAGTTGATCCCTGGGTTGTTGCCTGACATACCCGACCCTAGTGCATTGCCTCCAGGGTTCATGGGATTGTTGGTATTGGCCATGGGGTTACCTAAGACCTAGATCAAAAGCAACGTCAGTTATAAGATCAATGTTATCACTGTTACTGTTTTCATACAGTGACTATATGTATGACTCACCTGACTTTGTGATGTATTGGTAACTCCCCACACCGTCGTAACCACCGACAGCGAGCCCGGGGCCTGGTTAGCATTTTGCTGCCAGGGAACGCTGTCATATGGAAAGGACCCATCACTACAAAACAGTGTTCAAACAGTAATGTGAGATCAGGGGCATCAAACATGTGTTGAGAAAGAGTGAAATTGACTCCAACACAGCCCGATAAAGAAAAGCTCCCTCTTGACTACAGAAGATTAGTTTTTCCATGAAAATGAAGCTGTAATGTTTGCAAAAGTGGCCAATCACCAGCCCTGGAGCACAAAATGTTCCGTAAAACATCACTAAGCTAGTGAACTTCCTCAGCGTTTTCTCTGGCAATCTATCAATCTCTATTAACTTTTAGTTGACGTACCTAGATGGTAATGTTATGATATCATGTTTTTATCTGCTGTTGTTTGGAACATTGCGAGAATGAATTTCATCTGCACAGCCTTCAGTGATGTCATGTTTACAGGGCTGTTAACGAAAGCTTGGTCAATGGCTTCTTGGAAAAGCCTTGTCTTCAAGATCACATGCCACATAAAAACAAACAATTCTGTGCTGGATGAGTGCACAAGGACAAAATTCTGAGAAAGGGGTGAGACTACTGTAACTTTAACAGTGCTTGGAATGGCTCTAGCAAGCATCAGGTTAGAGCACAGTTTTGTCTGTGTACTGACCCATGTGAGAGCGAGGGCTTCATGGAGTTCATGGGCGGCTGCAAGGGTACTTTGCCCTGTGGATCGCTCTGACGATTCTTCTGATGCCGCAACAAGAGCAGCCGTCCCAGCTCCTCGCACCAGGACGACAGGAGAGCTGAAGAGAAAGAGACAAACAAAGAGAAAGAGAGATCAGCAAGGATCTTTGGCACAGTAGACATACAGTATCACCTGTTGGCTAAACAGCAATCTTGCTTATTTTATCTTCAGATTGCTATTTAGCAGGAGCAAAACTCACTGCCAAGTATTAGCACATCTTTCCTTAACATGTTGACAATTTCAGGTGTCCTTTATGTTTGAATGTCAGTATTTTTTACAGTTCAAATCTAACCTTCAGAGTAAGCAGTGATGACAGTGATGCCAAAAGTGTTGCAAAATCTTAATCAGTTCACGTCTTTACCACTAGAGGTCACTACAATAACGGCAGCGGCACAGGCATGCTTGGGATCCTCTATAATAGCTTGTCAGTATGCTTCTCATAGGATCATATGCTTTTCATCTGCAGTGCACTTTAAGCAGTGATACTACTACAGAAGACCTGTCTTTCCCTCTCGTGAAGGGAGGGTGACGGAGGACGGGGAGAGAAAGAGCGAGAAATGGGAGATGAGAATCAGTGCTGAGGACAGTGAATCATGCCGGTGATGTGTCCTGGCAGCACTTTACTCCTGAGAGGGGTGACAAAACGAGCCTCTCGCCATGGTGATGGAGTCGGTTCGGGATGGCAGCAGCTGGCATGTGGCCAGATCCTGGTCTAATCGATTCTACACGCCGCACACGGCTAAAACGCGAACACTGCATTTAAGTGCTCTTCATACAAACGGTCCTTATACTTTCCAAGTGACTCTATTTAGATAAATACTCACTACTAGCTGAGTCATTCTATGACAAGAGTACCACAGCATTTGATAAAGTGCACTAAACACAAACAACTGCCATGAAGTGTTTTAACTTAAACATACTTATTTAAAAATTGAGGTGGCAATTGTTTAATAACTTGAGGTGGCACAATGCAATTTATTAGCACTTAAAGACATTCTTTGTCGGACAGAATATTTAAAGTCATACAGCAATGTACTTAAAAAAAAATCACCTTTCCAACATGTAAAAAGTGCCCGTTTCATAGAATGACTCAGAGTTGCACACAGAGAACAAGGAAGAAAAAATACTCTCCAAAAAACTGTATCACACGCAGACAGAACAAGAACAAAAGCCAGGAACTGTTTCAGTAGTGCTGCACCTCTAGTCTTCCTTTGCCATCAAACAGATTCTGCAAGGGACCTTATAAAATATTCTCTTTCCCCTAAGACGAGTTCATACATGGAACAATACCCCTCTTTCTTCTCTAAATCTACTTCACAGACAGTAGATGAGTAAAAAAAACCTGCTACGGCTATTTGAACAGAGAGGGTGGTGTCAAGAGTCCAGAATGTGTCTCTCTCTCTCTGAGTCTGGTGCAGAGAGACAGACGTCTGTCTTGGCTCTTTCCTCTCTAAATCGATCAGCCAGTAATGACTATGAAGACTGCTCAGCTGTCTCCAGCGCCTTTATTGCTGGCGGAACGTAAACCAGCACACACGCTCCTGAAAAACACACACCTCAGTCTTATTTACCACAGTCTGCACTTTAGGGATGGTTTACACAAAAATCATTTACTCACCCTCATGTTGTTCCAAACTTTAATATATTGAAAATGCACAAATGAGATTTGAGAAGTAAGGTGGAGGGGATTCATTTCGAGTTGTTGATACTTTATGGTGATTTTGGTCATTTTTTGAGTTGGACAGACCATGGTTGCCATTTTGGCTGCGACCTAATATCATTTTTTGTGGTACAAGGAAGATAGAAGGTCAAAGAGGTTTGGAACCACAGGAGGATTGAAGTAATGGAGAGGAGTTTTCATTCACAATTGTGCGACATTAGTCATTTAATGCCTGTATTAATAACCATTTCAGAATAAAATTCAAGGACCCTTAATGCATTGCTGAATCCGAACTGGAGTTCTTCCAAGAAAGAGCTTTAAGTTATTCAATATCCCAGCGGCACCTGACGCACTTTCCCTTCTAAGTTCAAACACACAATTACAGTGAGAAAATCGCGTTTGTGTAAATATATCAAAGGGGTCTGTTTCAAAGAGAACGCTTCTCACCTCTCTGCGACAGGCGTGAAAGCCGTCCCAGCAGGAATGGAGCGGGAGGCTGGAATCACCCACCTACTTCAATGAGAATTATTCTACCCTGCCATTACAGAGAGCTTATCGGCCAGCTAAATCACTACCTCTGCATGCTGGCAACTGCTATTTTCTCACAAAAGACCAACTTAGAGCTCATATGACAGGTTACAGCCAGACGCCGCCTGCCAATTTTCAACTGTTGTTCCCCGCCTAGCATGCCTCCCACACGTAACAAAGACTAGAGCTCTCCTGCCTGCAATTCAACCAGTAAACTCACAGAAAAACAACCTAATCAACACGGCACCTTCCGGCAGCGTACAATATCCCTCTCACCTTGCTGAACACAGCTACACCAATTCTCCCGCAAACATCATCGCCTCCACCACTACCCACGGGGCCGTGTTGTCATATTCATGCGTAACGTTTACTGTAACACAATCTCTCTCATCAATTGGGATGCACTGATTTTTGGTCCAATATTATTCTTAAAATGCTCTAGTAACAGAAGAGATATCATTGAGCGTACATGCAATATATCTTGCATGAACCCTTCCACACAAAGAAGCACTGCAGCAGAACAAAATGTCTCAAGATTGGAAGAATTTCGAGACAAACGACATCTAATTATTTCGCAGTAGTCATGCCTGCGTAGAGCTCCTGTTGTGCAAGTAGACAACTGCGCAAGCGCAGAGGAAGAGAGGAGCTTTCCTTGAATTATTTGACTTAAAGTAGACAAAATCATGCTTGTTTTATTATTTAATACGTTTTTTTGTCAAGCAGTCATGCTGTCTTTACATCCCACTGTATTTTACAGCATTACCAAATAGCAGCAGCGAGGACCAAAAGGAAAGTTTCTCTAACAAATGATATCATGAATCCTTACTCACCAGTAAATCGGCATTAATCACATTTCTCTTTCATTCCCTGTATTAAAACGCCTCTCTCAGTCTCCGTTTTCCTTTCATCTGCCTCCCTTCCCTCATTTAGTTCTGCTCGCATTGCCAGACACCTGCTCCAGAAAGGGTTGTGTTGAGTGTTAAGTTGGCAGTAGGCTACTGTAGCTCTGTGGCCATGGGCATTTCGGTGGCATGGCTGTTTGTTGGGTCTATGTCAGCGGGCATTATGGTGGCAGGGCTGGCTCACAGCGGTGTGCACCAGGCAGTGATCCCAGCAGGAAGAGACGAGTACCGACACAGAGCATAGCTCTCACAAAGCCATGCCAGACGATAAAACTGAGGTTTGCTTACACCAGCCAGACTCTAATACAGTCTGAGACTTAGCATACTTAGTGTGCCATTTATCACAACACAGCAGCTTCAAAAACGGTTGTTAAACACAGTGTAAGAAGTCATTTTAGGGTGAGAACAAAGACATTCACAGTGTTTACAAATCAGTGTACAGTGTCATATTGTGTCATCATAAAACACTTAAAATGTTAATATAAATACATACTTTTTTGAAGAAAAGGTGGGCGGTGCTTCCAGTGTTACTGTTAACAAAAACTAAAAATTAGTCAAACATTTTTGTTCACGTTGTTAATAAAAACACAACCAGGAAAAACTGACTCCAAAACTAACTAAACTGAAATAAAAATGATCACAAATGTTTTAATACAGTATATGGTATATTCTAAAACTTGACACCCAATTTTAAAATTCACTAACGTTAAACACTTTTAGATGATATCAGTAAGTGCATTAACTTTGGCACTAAAATGAACAATGAAAAAATAAAAACAGTAAAGCCAAATTAAAAATTACATTAAAAACTCAAAACTATAATAAAACACAACCCTCTTCAAAATCCCTACATCCTGATCAATAATCATTTTCAGACAATTTTGTCACTCGTTTAAAAAGACAGCACCCAAAAGTAGCAGACAGCAACATTTGCTAACACTAAGATCCATGCAATCCATACAAGCTCTGTGACTCATATTAGCCATGTTCTGCCGTTTCTAAAGGTGCCAGACTGCAGCAGAAACCATCTTACTGAGGGGACAACAGCCTGTGGCTCTACAGACTTCTGGCAAAACACAGCAGAGAGACAGACACTACACAAACCAACCCAAACCAACCCCCCTCCCTGTCTGCTCTTTGTCTAGAGAAGAGGCTCTCCAAGCAGGTTTAGTGGGCTTTGAATAACTGACCAGGGTAAATCCCCAAATGATCCAGTATGTAGGGAACCCAGGTCACCCCCGGTTACCCAAATCGCTTCTGAAGCAGCCCCAAGAATGTTTGCCTGTCGCTCCTTCTCAGGTTGGCCGCTTCGTCTCTGCCAGCACCCCTTCTCGGCCAAACTCTCGGTTTTACTGGCTTCAACGCCTCATTATGAGCTTTTTGATTATGATGTTGCTAATAAAAGGTAGATGCCAGTAAAAGGTGGTTTGGACAAGGGAGTTGAGCCAAAATCAAGTAGAAACTTCACTGTTTAATCAAATGCTTTATTTCAAATATCTATTGAGCTGCCATGCGGTCCAATTACCTACATAGGCAGCATCCTAAATGAAATGGAACCTCATAAGTGACTGATTTAAGAAATCTACATAGACAACACACCTACACAAATAGCACTCTGCTAATTGATTCCAGTTGAGGCTAATGCTAGCATGTTGCTAAGCTAAAACACCAATATGTATAATCATACACAGTACACACACAAATTATTACTTTCTTGGTAAAGGATGCATGATTGGCTGAAAAATGGGTATCTTAGAAGACAAAACATGCTTTAAATGATGCTTTAAAGCTACAATGCTTCAAAATGCAAGGTAGACATTTCACTAATGCTTAGTTAAAGATCTGATTTTCTGCCAAAGGCCAAACCTCACTAAAAGAATTACACAATCTATGTTCTGTCCACTTCTCATTCACAGAATACGCTGGAATTTTGACTAGTGCAGCTTTGGAAAGGAGAAAGATTTCAAACCTCATGAGGACGTCTAGAACATAAAATGTGGCTGGAATTCATAACACAAGCCATATTTTCAAATGTCCTCTGAGACCTTTTCTCTCACCCTCACTCTCAATCTGTGAGTCTCAGGCCAATGCCACAGTGAATTGGCAGACATGTCGACTGACCTTCCTGGACCACTTAGTGAAAATACGCAACCCTGCTTGTCCACATGGCCATACTGTGTCTGCCCTTCATCCTCATCTCACTAAGATCATCACAGCACCTTACCTGACCTATAAAACCAACCAAAGAGAAATCCAACAGCAGATGCTGGCCATAGGTAATAGAGAGCACTGTAGAAACTGTGAAAAGCTGTTTTTATTGAAAACTATAAAATGACAAACTAGCATTTATGCAAAGCTTTCAAGTCATTCATGCAACAAAAAAAACAGAAAATGATAATGAATTTAGTTCAAGTCGCGGATAATCAGTTTATTTGAAAATAATGGTTTCCTCAGCCTCATTTTTACAAATTTCTCCTCAGATTTATCCATCCTAAATACTTCAATCTGTTAATGCAGGTCTTTTCCAGTGAGTGTAAGCAGCTTAAAGGAGAACTTCCCAACAGCCTTCATAGAGATTTGTGTAATACTGCCACACACACACACATGCCAGAAAAATGCAGGTTTGTGAAGGGAATACAAGAAAAGACTAGAAAAACACAAGCTAATAATGGTGTATACAAGGAAACAGTATGCCAAAGCCAAAATTCTCACAGCTAAAACATATTTTAGATTTTCTTTACGTTTAAGTTAAATATCTGATTTTCTGCCCAAGGCCAAACCTCACTAAGAGAATTACACAATCTATGTCATGTCCACTTCTTATTCACAGATTTTGACTAGTGCAGCTTTTTTAATTACTATGTTAGTAATATCCATACTTAACTGACTAATAGGCATGTGTAGAGTTTTGCAAAAAAGAAAAACCATCATTCACAAAGGAAAGGAAAAAAGTAAAAACGGCAGCAGATTCTGTCTAGGCTTGATAATAGGGATATTCCCTAACTGTAAAAATGCACTGCGGCATGGTGAAGTCTATGGAAACCGTCTTCCCTCCGTTCTCAGTGACCGGCAATACGGCAGGCATGTGCTCTGGCAGCACACTACTATTAACTAATGACACAGGGCAGATCCTCACGTACGAGAGGCTCACATATTAATTAAGGCCAGCACTGAACCTGAGCGCAGTCTACACACATTCACACAAGTCAGAGTTATTAACCCCTAACTGAGGCTAACAGGCCACAAAGTGACCTCCGCTCACACCGGGTGACGTAACCACTCAGGACACTCTCTGGCACAACACACATACACACACACAGTCAGATTAAAACACTTCACACAGACTTCCACAAACACAACCACAGAGTAGCTGCTTGAACAGATGAAACTGATATTTCTCATTTGAATGCATAAATAAACGATCACGTCGTTGTCTGTTTCTGTCAGTGACAGATGTAATGCGCCTCCTACAGCGCAGTAACATCCGCACAATGTGCGCTCGCTGACTTTCTGCTGTCTGTTTGAGAGAATCGAAACAGCTTGATGCTCTTTTGAATTGGAAAGGAATTTGAAGCACACGGCACAGTGCATTGTCGCTACAGATTCGGCTAAAATGGAAATGAATGACTGCGATGAAACGGAGAAGAGCTGACAGAAAGACTGGCACGTGACATACGGATGAAGGTTTTGTTTTGAACATAAAATACCACAAAATGGGACGTCATTCCTGTTCAATGAGCTGCACAGTCCGGAAAAAAGCTGAAAACCTGGGCCGTAAACCTACAGAGTGCCTTCGCAAAAGATGACGGGAGAAAATCCCGGGATAATCTGAGATGACAGTGCAGCCCATGCGACTGTGAAACAGGTATGGATGCTCAGTCAGAAGCCAATGACCCCCCGCATACAAACCCCGCAACAAAGGAAGCACATCAAAAGCGTCTGCGTCATCGTGATTCATCTCCTGTGACTGCGTACGAATGAATAAAAAAAAAAAACAGAATGAATGCCCAGGGTGACGATGAAGAGAGAGAAGGAGAGAGAGCTCTCCACTAGATGTGTTTCACAAGCCAAACAATGCTAGAACACAGAAGAGTACCTGTGTCACTCTGACATCTCCTGCAGGTGGTGGTTTCTGTAGGGTTCAAATTCAACATTTTACTCAAGGGGGCAAAGAAATATTAAGACAAGATAGTATCAGTAAGCAGAGTTGACGTCATCAATGGGTGAACTGATGTCCTGGTTGAATTGATGGGACTTAACGAGGTTCTTAACCCTGGTTCTGCTCCGGCCTGCTGTGCGAAACACTGACTTCTCATCTCAGAGGAAGAAGTGATCTAAATATCAATGCATTTGCTGAAATATTCCAGGTGCTTGCACATTTGTCAGAAATTTCAAGCTAAGCAACTCAAATGGAATCTAGAATTATGGTCTATTACACAATAATAGTATTATTTAAAAATGTAATGTTACGTTTAAAAGTATTAACAAAGAGTAGCCTATTCCATTCTTTTGAATTTAATTCTAAAATCCTAACATGACATTCCAACATCTACAAATCCAAATATGTCCAAAAATACACAACAGAATCTCTCATGACACAACATTTAAATTACAGTTGGACAAATGTGCATAAATCTTGATGACGCTTCATATGACTAACACATTTGTCACTGTATGAGGAAACATCTAAATATCAAATTAGTCATATTAACAAGCATATCGCTACTCAACCGTCAACATTTTTTTTCCTATAGGCTATGACTACCCTATATTACTAATGGAAATTCTCTATTGGACTTCATAACAGGTCCTTATGACAAGACAATTCAGGCACAGATGGTTAAAACTGTGATTGTAATGATTTAGAGGATGAATTTGATACACTGTATGTGCATCAATCTTAGCTGTTCATTCATATACTTATACACATCATTGATTGGTTGTGATTTTCTACAGTAAACTTAACAATATAGCAATTTTAAAAAACTATTTTCTATTTTAATGTATTTTAAAATGCAGTTTATTCTAGTGATGGCAAAGCTGAATTTTTTCAGTTTCACATGAATCTTCAGAAGTCATTGTAATATAATACATTGGTGCTCAAGAAATCTTTCTTATTACTATCACAGTTGAAAATTGCTTATCACAGTCTGCTTAATATTTTGTTGAAAAGTATTATACTTTTTTCAGGATTCCTTGATGAATAGAAAGTTCAAAAGATTATTTGAAATAGAAATCTTTGGTAACATTATAAACGTCTTAACTATTACTTTTAATCAATTTAATGCATTCCTAATGATAATTTCTTTAATTTTTTTTTTTTAATCTTACTGACC
>SCHK01439823.1:1474-12181 GCA_004124795.1 Poropuntius huangchuchieni
CAAACAACCACTGAATAATAAAAAAAAAAATGTTCTGGTTCGGAATGACAAGTAAATGATGACAGCTTGTGAACTGTCCATTTAAATGAGCTACATTTTCCCAGAATGCCTTGCTGCATGTTTATCGTGACCCCAAACGTGGGTCGGTAACCTCCTGCCGTTCTTCAAGTGCGTACGAACAGCTCTGAGCATGTTAATAAACAGATATCGTGAATAGACTCTCTGTCTTTCGGGTCGACGTTCTGAATGAGGCAGGGGCTCGTATCAATAGCTGTTTCCTTTCAGGTCCTCTTCCACTAGACTTGATGAATTAGCCCTTTTCTTAGTCCGCCACCCTAAAATAACAGGTCACTAAAACCTGACAAGGACTATTAATCAACCGAAACCTTTCCAACTGCATTCGTTTGGCATCTCCAGCGACTTGTTAAATGTTTTCATAATCGTAGCCAGTTAGGCCACGTTTCAATCCCTGACGCCCACCGAAATGATGTTTCCCCCATATTTGTTTATTGATAGTAGCGTCATTGTTTAAATCTCTTGATTGGAGCTTCCCTTTTTTCCTCCCGTAATCCCTTCCCGGCAAAAGTTCAGCAAAGTCTCCCAACTCCCAAGTTTTTTTCTCTATGTAAACGCTCTTTAGTGCTCCCAAACGAGTTATAAGACCCTCTAAATCACCCAACTGAAGTACACTACATGTCCCGTACCGTGTCTGCCACCCCTAAAAAAACAGGTCACTAGGTAATTGAATAGTTAAGGGAGGACTTGTCCTTCATCAGCGCCAAGCAAAGCATATGGCAGTAAAATCATGCGCCTGCTGTTTCATTTCCACAGGCCCCCTGAAGACTAACAGACCGTGGAGGGGTTGAAAAGAAGCCTTTATTTCCACCCACACATCAGAGAACGAGCTGCGATTTGAGGTCACTGCAAAAGCGATAGGGGAGATTTGATCTGAAACGCCACTGCTGAAGTATTTGGGTGCTTCTTTAGGAGCGTTCGCTCGTTGCCGGTCTGTTTATTTCCACGCAGCTGAAGCGTACCACACTGTTTACCCCATCGCCAGATGCTGTACACACATGCTCCATACAAGCTTTCGATATTGCTTCGTTACCTTTGAGATCCCACCCTGCGTCCCGTCTCCTCAGAGACGCCTTATCCACGCACACACCAGACCTTGACCGTGCCGCCACATGGGCGCAGGAGCAGGGGGTTAACGCACCGTAGCTGGGGGCCTTCCTTTGAAGTGGAGACTCACCAGGAGAGCGGTATCAGCCGAAGAGAAAGAGCGAGAGTTGTAAACCCCAGCGGACGCCGCAGCTCCAGGCAGGGTTAGCTGGCTGTGAATGCACCCCCCATCTCCTCTCAGCTCTCTGCTGCTAATGAGAGCAGCGTATCGATCCGCTCTTTGAGACTCTAGGCAGGTATAGTATGTCCTCGCTAAAGTGTGCATTTCCAGCGGCAAGATCTGGCCCTCACCGGCCCCGGAGACCCTACAGACAGCGGAAAGGGTTTGAGCATCAGGCAGTGATGAATGAGGTGGGCACTCATGATGGTTTGGTGGAAAATAATGGAGGGAGGAAGAGTGGAGGAGGCGTTTGGGGAGGTGGATGTAAACTAGAGATGACTGTCCTGTGGCAAGTAGTTTGAATGCCAATTTGGGCTTTATATATTTATTTTTGCTTCAAGTCAGAGTGAAGTGCCATTTGCAGCTCGTTTTAATGCTGTAACAGTATATTCAACATGAAAAAAAAATATGTTGGGCTTGTGGTTGCCTATGAGGAAGTGATTAGATTGAATAGTGTGCATTACAAACCAGAATGGAGCAAGACAGTAGTTTGAAAAAAAAAATAGGCTAAATGGCATTTTAAAGTAGCATGACATATGTGACATCAACAAAATGCATTAAAAAAGTCATTACATACTGTATGTGGTGATAGATTATGAAAACATTTTATTGGAAATGTTACGCACTGATGAATCGTTCGGAAAAAAGAACAGAAGAAAGAAAATATAGTTGGGTGGATAATTAATTGCGGATGCATGTTTCCACTTTCCACTTTTTAAAATTATTTTTGGATTACCTTTGCCATCGTCTACAGCACACTTAAATGTAATCATTAAAAACACAAATCAATTTAATAACGCTGTTAAATATAGCAAAATTAAAAAAAATAATATGCATTTTTAACTTTATATTATTAAGATGCGTTATAATATCGAGTTCGCTTGTAGCATTTAAGACAGTCGATCATTTTTAGTGATTTATTTTTATTATTCAAACACAATAGTAAATTCAATTTAATTTATAATAATAAAAATTGGATGTTATTCAATTAACTATTTATTTATTTATTTAGTTTAGTTTTATTTGTTGTTACCGCTAGTTCTTTCTTTCTTTATTTCACAAACTAGTATAACATTTTATTATCGGCCATTTATCGCTTATCGGCCATACCAATAATTATCAGTGTGTCAGCTCGAATTTTTATCTGGCCCATCTTTATAAATCACCATGGTATATATCCAAAGTACCATGGTATTGCCATCCGATACAGTCACTGTTCCATAGTGCCGCCACAGTAGTTTTTGTAACGTTTTTCCTGGTACTTTCGTTCAGTTCTCCATTCTTCAGCACTGCTTCTTTTAGCGGGTGGTCTTGAGTGTTGGATAACCAGCGGCTGGCACAAATCCAGCTTCAGTCTGACCTGCAATGGCGCGGCGACCCAGGGTGCAGAGAAAGTTCTAAATGAGGTCTCCCTCTAATTTGTCATCCCTCCATTTTTGTATTATGTTTAGCAGGCACCATGTGGACAGATGATCTGGAGGAGAGGGAATGTGCGGCGGTGTTCCGTGGGTTCACATCTGGGAACGATTGCGTTCGCATATGCACATTGTTCATGCGGAATTGTTCTCGCAAACCTGACGTACACGTTCTTTTTCTCGAAATATTCTCACGATTTCCTAATTTCGTCTTGTACGTGATGCTCGATTGGACAGATGCAAGAAGTTATTGATTGTTTGGACAAAGTGATGAAACGTGATGGTGTTCACAGTTCCTATAGCAGACTTCTCCATGGTTTGAAACCTACAAACCTGAGTAGTTTGACGAACCGTATTTCTCTTTTTGCTGAAGACGTTGGTTTTACTGGATAAGATGAGTGGAGAACCAGGTTCTTGCTAGCAGTTTTTCTAGTTTAAAACTGCCAGTAATTCTATTCTAGCTGTGGTTGGGTCGTCTGGTGTGGACAAACCAGCATCCAAAAGCAACATATGCTAGTCTTTTCAGCATGATAATGTTCAGTAAGCTTCCAAGCATATAGATAGGGTGATTATAATACACGTTTATGCTTATTTAACTGCTGTATTTCGATCATTCCCCATGGTTTCTCTTCAAGGGTGAGTGGATTCCCGGTGGAAAAGGCCCACAATCCTGTTCTTGACAAATCTTCCCGCGTCTTTGCCAGCTCTGGGTTTTTGAAGTGCTTTTTTTAGCAAATCTCCAGTTCCCCAATGGCTCCAGTAGAACACTCCAGAAACCCTCAGTGGTGGCTCAGCAAAATCCATTTCATTTCCGCCCAGCAGAGCTCGTACTATCATCCCTCTGTAGCCGGCGTGTGGTATTAAATATTCATTTCATTAATGTCGGAGGCATATCAACGCAAATCTCATTTTAATTTGACATTACCACATCTGTTCCGAATTTCCGTGAAGCGTAAAGTTCTGCAAAATTCTGGAAACTGAACAGCCACTTTTGGGTTGCCATGTTTAGGACGATGTGAGGATCTGGATGGCAGCGAAGAGTGAAGAGCGTAGTTTGTGTACAGACTTGAAACTGTTTATACACAGATGATTCAGTAGAATTTAGTATGAGATCCAGCTCATTCAAAACGTACATGGCCTACATTTTAAAATTAGTCATGTAATTAGAGGTATTTTCATACAGATAAACAGAATAGTTGCTTTTAAGCTTCAAAAAGGATGCAAAAAACCATAAAGGTATAAAAGTAATCATGACTTGTGTAGTATAATCCAAGTCTTCGTGTAGATGTTCTTCAAAAATGTATCATTCATGTTTCACAGACAAAAGAAGGTTGTATTACTTATTTTGGGTTAACTGTCACTTTAAAGTGAAGTGCTTGGCTTCTCTCTCTTACCATCACTCTTTCTGTCACACTTCAGTGGTTTATATCATTTCCAGGACTCTATTCCCATTTTGTAGACACATGTTCAGAACTTGACTTATGTACACACACACACACACAACTTTCCCCACAAGGCCCTGTTAGAAAGTGAGCACGTTATCAAGTTTCTCAGCTCAGGGTGCAAATCAAGCGTGGGTTGGTTTCACACAACTCTGCAAACTCGATCCAAGTTTGTTGGTCCGGTGCGAAAATCAGAATCCCAGAGCTGATCCACGGACAGCAAACACAGTTCACATTAGACATTGACCCTCATCTCTCTCTCCACTGGCCAGTGATCTTCTGCTGTACATGTGTGTCTTTCCTCTATAGACTGCCTAATTATGCCGGTCGGGGAAACGAGATGCCTGTTGAAATCCTTGGCTGGAAGGAATGATATGCTTGAGAGATTGTTACAGCGAAATGATGGAAAAAGAGAGAGGGAGAGAGAAGGAGAAGAAATTATTTCCATTTCTTTCAGCGAATCGCCTCTTTTCAGTGGGGTAAAAGGGGACTTTTACCTGCTGTGACATTACAAGCAGTAGAAACTGGAATCATATGGCCAATTAAGTGCTTAAAGTCTTAAAGGAATTTGGAGGCAGTCAGGAGTTCAGGTTACCTTGAGCATCTCACTTTGATCTAGTGCTGAGGTTAATCATGCCGACAGGAACACGTTCAGGGGCGTGAGAGCCGAAAAAAGTTTGCGTTTCTGTCGACTTAAACGTATCTGAAATGAATACTGAAATGAATACCTGAATGAAATGTGCTTGTTGCATGTAAATAAATAAAATGATTAGAACACTAGTGTTTTCACCAGCTAAAAAATGGTTTCAAGTCAGTTATTTCCATCTTTTGCCATTAATTGTTCAAATCCAGTGAGATTTTTGTTTGCTGGCGAAAATACTAATGTTCTAATAATGGAAGCCACCATAGATTACCAAAGTGAACTTTTTCCTTTGTAAAAATGTGCATAAAAACATCGGAAATGCACACTGCAGTAGCAAATATGGTCCATTTTGATTTCACATGGACATTGCTGTATAGGTTGGCAGTTGACTTGGTTTTGGAAAACATCATATTTCAAGTTGCTATGTTTCAGCACATGTGCTTTTCCCATGTCGTGTATATAATTTAAAACATTGAACTAATCTAATGTGCTGCTGTACAGTATCTACATGGCACTGAAAGGAATGCTGTCTTGGATTAATGGAAACGCTTTAAGTGAATCCTTTAGAAGGCTAACAGGGTTGACTAACATGCTTAGGCTCTGGAATATAGAGTGCGTTTGTATAAACAGATATTAGACATTATTGCGCACTTGAGCAGTGGTTTAGATGAATGTTCATTCTTCACTGCTCACTTGTGTCCTGCATTAATATCACTTACATGCAGGAAGAGCACTTTATGTTTCAAACCCTCCTTTGTGCCTTTTTAGCTACTGTAAACAAAAGTTTTACGTTTAATCGTTGTATGTTTGAAATAGATTAGAGGTGGTTTGCGCTGGGCAAGAGTAGAAAAATGTTCCTCTGGTGGTTTCTAATTTGTTATTCCTCGCTTCTAAACATTAGCATGAATGGTTTCCTGATAGAAATGCTGTTTGTGTTTCTAATATCTCTTTTTCTTTCTCTCTTTTCATCAGTTCTTCGAGATGATTTCAGACAGAACCCTGTGGACGTGATGGTGGCGGCGGGTGAGCCAGCGGTCATGGAGTGCCAGCCGCCCCGCGGGCACCCGGAACCCACCATCTCCTGGAAGAAAGATGGAGTCACCATAGACGACAGAGACGAGAGGATAACGGTAAGGATATCTGACAGTGTTTTCTGTGAAAAGACCAGCTTTTTAGACTGGTTAGTACTGGTTAGGTTTTCATCTAGCTGGGGGAAGAGCCTTATTTTATATAGTTTACTCAAAAATGAAAATTTAGAGGAGTTTGTT
This sequence comes from Poropuntius huangchuchieni, assembly GCA_004124795.1. Taxonomy (NCBI): domain Eukaryota; kingdom Metazoa; phylum Chordata; class Actinopteri; order Cypriniformes; family Cyprinidae; genus Poropuntius; species Poropuntius huangchuchieni. The sequence continues at coordinate 7,585 of SCHK01439823.1, forward strand.
TCTTCATCCGAGCAGATCTGGAGAAATTAAGCATTGTATCGCTTGGATCCTCTTCAGTGAATGGGTGCCATCAGAATGAGAGTCCAAACAGCTAATAAAAAAATCAGCTAGTAATGCACACAAACTTCTATATATATTTGTTTCTTACAAACACACAGGTTTCACTTAATAAGACATTAATTGATGGAGTGGAGTGTTTTGGATTCTGACGGCACCCATTCACTGCAGAGGATCCATTGGTGAAAAAGTGATGTACTATAATGCTAAATTTCTCTAAATGCGTTCAAATGAAGAAACAAACTTGTCTACATCTTGGATGGTCTGAGGGTGAACCATTTAGGTCAGCTGACAGGATTTCTGGGATACTAGAATTTTTTCTGCCTAGAACAGTAGTCCCACCACAAAAATTGATGATTAAAAAAAAAAAATAGAGCTTAAATAACACTTTTTGGAAAGACTTAAGTGTAAGCGCCTTATTAAAATGATGGGCTTTGCATTTCAGCCTTGTTTTTGCAAATTAAACCAGGTCCCTTCCTAATTTCCAATTTAGCGTTACTAACGAAGACCTGCTAATTGTTAATAAAAAGAAACACAGCAAAAAGAAGTTCCCTTATTTAATGCATGTGGATAACAATTGCTTCTGCTGCATTTTTCAAGCAAATGAAGGCCGATTAGGGCTTCTGCTGATGAGTGTTTAAACTGTGTCACGTCCGACTCTGTCAGGGAAAATTAATGGAGCCCATTCATCTGATTGGAAATGCATGTGGGAATGAAAGTTTGCCTTCGCCAGCGTTCACGAGCTGAAAACTCGCTCTCTGCTGATTTAATGCAGTCTTTAAACCAGGGCCACCAATTAGGTTTTTCTAATTAAATGTGTGGGAAATTAAGTAACGGGATCAATCAGGTCTCTTTTGTCGTTAAAAGAGTGACTTTGATGTGCACGCCGCTGCTTGTTTTCCATGTGGCGTATTTGTGTGGAGTAAAGCTAAAGGTTCTTTGAGGGGTTTGTTATTTTTAATCAAACTGTAGACAGGGTTTCTGAGATTACAAATTTAGTTCTTACCATTGGCTAAAAAGGCAAAGAAGGAATGTGTTATGCATTCCAGAATTCGGACAACGTGGAACTAAGACGTTTTTGGAATGCGATAGGGCTGATTACAATAAAACTGAATGAAAACTAGATCAAGATTGTTGTTGTTAGTGCACACACACACAAAACAAAGCACCACAGCAACAAACACAACAAAGTATATACAAAATATATTCTTACAGACAGAATCAATCAAATATCACAGCCAATCAAAAGCGTGTGTGGGTGGGCTCTCTCTCTGGAAGCGCCCTGCACTCGCAGGAAAATTGGTAAATTTATAATCTAATTCATAAATATCAAACCTTTTTAACATTACTAAATGTACATACTGAGGGACTGGAATACACTTGTTGCTTTCAGGATGGCTATATGGTCACATAAAATGATATTTAAACTCACATTAGACACGTTTAACTTTAAATAAAGCACACAATTAGTAGCTATTAGTATAGTTTGTCCAGCCACGAAGTCAAGGAAATAGAAACCGTTTATCTAAAATAGAACTTTTATATACATGGAAACATGGAAAACATGGAAAAGATACCTTTTATTGCGTGTTGTGGGATGCATTTGCATATGCATTTCATAACGATTACATATAATCGGTAAATATTTGTTTTCCATTTGAATTGGTTCCTTTAAAAGTACACATTTTGCTCTCTATAGATATATTTTTCTGTGTCTGTAAGGCTAATGAATGAATGAATGAAAAAGCCTCTTAGTGCCGTCTGAAATTTTCTTCTTACAATTAAATAATATATTTAATTAATTAATAAATTTTTGACATTCTTTCATTTTTAAAACAAAACCTAAGATCCGTTATGAGAATAAGAAAGCGGCAGTGTTTAGTTGTACAAATAATGTAAATATTTTGTTGTGTCCTTGTATAAATCATTTTAGTCTTTTGTTTCGTGACAAAATGCAATTCACGGCAATAAACGGATATTCGTTGGAACATTGGCTCAACTACAGCTCTGCTGACAATAATGAGCATCAGCATTATTCATTTGTTTTGCGTTCCACTGTTATCTCTAAATTAAAGCGCTCCAATTTGGCCATTAATTGCTTTTCAGCAGTAATTGCTGCAGTCTGCTCGAAAATGAACTGGAGCAGTGCGGCACATTGAAGCTGACGCTCCGTATTGTTTCGCAGCGTTTTGTTCAGAGTTTGTGTGTGATTATCTGGCCTGCTGAATGACTCCACACTGTGAGCCCTATATGAGCACTTCTGCTCAAGCAGCGCTGCCAAACCACACAAGACAAAAGGCATGCGAATAAAGCAATCTCCCAACGCTCAGATTGATCGCATCCTCAGCAGCCGTCCTGCTGTTACCCGAGGACAGAGGGAGTGAGGGAGGGTTCATTGACTCTGGACTGAAAGTGAAACGATCCTGCCGTGATGGAACTCCAAATATGTGTCTGTGTGAGCTTGGGATGTTTGGGTAGTTGGGTAGTTGCATTACGAAACCTAGCAAGCTGCCTATCTGGACAACAGTTTTTAGGTTTCGTGCCTTACACCACATGTATCTTTAACAGATAAAGCACAATGCATTTCAACAGGCAGCTCACTATCTTTTGAAATGGAGCTCGAGTTTTTTCCCGAGGCACATTCTCACTTTTCCTTTGGTTTCAGCTGTTTTTCACTGTATATTCTTCCAAATGCGCGCGCGCACACACACACACACACACACACTTACTCCTCCCCCTGACCCGACCTTGTCTGCTCTGCGAGTCTTGTGCCGTTTCAGCCGTTAAGCTTTCGCTCAAACAAACAGTAACATAATGACACTTCAAACCCTCTCCAACACCATGGGGTGCCTTAAATAAACTCGCCCTCCTTCCTTCCCCTCCGACCTCTCTTTTGTTTAAAGACTCTTTTCCACCATTAATATTTAGGAGAGGCGACAGGAGTCAGGACTGAAGAATGCTTCAGAATGTGTCCGGTTTGGAAGTGCTCAGAGACGTCTCATGAGACCTGGTGAAGGTTTCGCTTAGATGTTTGTTGCCCTTTAAATGTAAATGACTGTAAAAGCAATCAGCTCAAACTCTCATTTTACACCTTTGAGAGAGACTGTACACTTCAATGACACTTTTTTGTTTGTTCTTTAGTGTCTATCTATCATCCATTGTTTCTTCTGTAGTGTCTTTCTTAGTTTCCATCCATCGTTTCATCTGTAGTTTCTGTCAGCATCATCCATCCATCCATCCATAGTTTCTTCTATAATCTTATACATTCATTCATTCATTCATCCATTGTTTCTCCTGTAATTTCTTTGTCAGTATCAGTCCACCCACCCACCCATTCATCCATCCTTTCATTATACCTTCTTTAGTTTTTTTGTTAGCTTCTATCCTTCCATCCATTGTTTATTCATCCTTTTTCTTCATTAGTTTCCATTAATGCATCCATTTCTTCTTTAGTTTCCTTGTTAGTTTCTATCTGTCCATCCATCCATCTATTGTTTCTTTGTTAATTTCTGTCTATTCATCCATCCATCCATCCATCATTTCTTAGTTTCTTTGTTAGTTTCTATCCATCCATTCTTCTTTTGTTTCTTTGTGAGTTTCTGTCTATCCATCAATTGTTTATTTATTAGTTTCTTCATTAGTTTCAATGTTCTTCTGTAATTTCTTTGTTAGCAACCTTCCATCCATCCATAGGTTCTGCTGTAGTTTTTGTTGTTAGCATCCTTCCATCCATCCATCCATCCATCCCTAATTTCTACTGTAATTTTTGTCTGTTTCCATCCATCCATTATTTCTTCTTTTGGTTCTTTGTTAGTACCTTCCATCCTTGTTCCTTCCTTCCATCCATCCATCCATAATTTCTTAGTTTCTTTGTTAGTTTTTGTCCATCCATCCATCCATCGTTTCTTCTTTTTTAGTTTCTTTGTGAGTTTCCGTCTATCCATCATTTCTTCATTTTTGTTTCTCTCTCTGTTCATCATTTTATTGTGAATTTCGAGCTGTAAAATCACATTTTAGTGCAGACTTCAAGATTGTTTGTGGCATTTGTGCACATGACTTCATAAGTGTAATATCTGCATCTAATTTGTAAATGATGGGATATACAGCGAATGCCTCTGGTCTTTATCACTGAGACTCTGTTTACACATTCCACATGTTAACCACAGTCAGATCCAGCCGCTGGACTCAACACTGACCGCAGTGAATGCTAATCAGTGAGACATGACACGATCTGCCATAAAGTGAACCCACATGTTGACCTGTGTAAGTGCAGGCAGGTAGGGGGCCGCAGGAGAGCTGCCACATTCTGCTCCCCCTCATTGACTCTCGCCGTGTGGTCCCCTGATGCAGGGGTCAGATGTGTGTGTGTGTGATTTTGATCCACTCAGGTGAATAAGGACCCCCAGCTGCCCTTACAATTGCCTTAGAAGAAAAAAAAGGGCCTCTTTGGCCTGAAATCAGATGCCTGGGAAAATAAAAGCTCAGCTGAATAGCCACTACACAAATGTACACACACACACACACACACACACACACACAC
>SCHK01439828.1:0-25070 GCA_004124795.1 Poropuntius huangchuchieni
ACAGAATTTTCATTTTTGGGTGAACTATCCCTTTAAAATTTTATATTTTTGAGAATGCAAATCAAAATAATTAGTTATTAATAATAATTTGAAAAAATATATATATTGATTGAAAATAAATAAAAAGGTTAATTTTTATTAATAACAAAAATAATTGTAAACATTTTTGAGTAATATAATGTTAATGGCCTTCAATCCACCATTTTATGGGGAAAAAAACAGCTTGGACATTCTGCTAAATATCTCTTTTTGTGTTCTATGCCAGAAGAAAGTCATTCAGGTTTGGAACAACATGTACTGAAACAACCTCTAAATTCAGTCTGTAGAATAAAACCATTTTATGCTACATTGCTCTTTGGCTTCCTTGGATTTGTTAAAACACTATGGGTCTGCAAATATTGACACCATGGCGGGGTTTTCAACAGGTCTTGTTTATCATTAAACTTTAGTAACCCCAATTCCACAGTCATTAAAGATTAACCAGGCTCTGTGTGTGAGGGTTTGGATTTGTATTACCTGTTTTTTAATAGACGTTTTACAATGACTGCGTGTTTGTGTGTTTGTGTGTGTGTGTGTGTGTTGCACTTTATTCATTTTACACACATTTTATACAGATCTGAATTACCTTTTGTCTGTTATGACATTAACCATGGCAATATAAAGGTCTTCTTCACTCATCCTTTTCCACTCAAGCATTATGCCCATGCCTTTGGCCTGTACTCGCGTCATAGTGTCATAGTGATCTCCAAACAGTGGTACACCCACCACAGGAACACCATGATACATGGCCTCATAGATGCTGTTCAAGCCCCCGTGGCTCAAGAAGGCCCGTGTGTTGGTGTGGCCTGTAAGTGAACAACAGATACAGTGTTAGAGAAAAACTACAATTACTGAAAAAATTTGCATTTTACCAATAAATACCATGAATCGCAGAACATTTACCATACCTTGGTTGTTTTGCACAGTAATCATAGTTTAACGGTGGTATTTTGAGCGAGACCGTAGTAACAACAGGGTTACCTCTTATTGATAAGCAATTAGAGTTACAATTCATATACATGAAATAAACAGTGAGATGAGCGAACAAAGACTAATATTGGGGATTTGTTATTCAGACAATAGTGATAAGTGCCTCACAAAAAGCATCATAATTATAATAAAAATAAAAGTTTACAATATTGATCTAATGATTGAACTTCTGTGCAAACATGAGCCACTCTTGGCCTTTACACTCATCCCTCCCTGTACATGCTAACTTCTTCCTCTGGATGAGTCACAGTGAACAAAGTGTTTTATTGACCTTTCAGAATCACTAGTTGTACATTAGCTCATCTAGTACTCTTATATCTCTGTAAAAATACATTTGAAGACACATAGGAAAATCAAAGAGATATTTGCATACGTTTTTGTAAATTTGTCCGAGGTTTCTGACGGATAGGGTGGGGTGTGTACAGTATCACTCCTTTACTGGTACTGACATTTTCATTTTATGAATAAAGCAACATACAGTGTGTGTAAGTGCATTTTGCACTCTGATTAAAAATAGAAAATCAATTGTTTATCACAACAGTGCTGACCATGTGTCATTGATCTTGAAGTTAAGTCCAGCTGAACTTTTAAACAAGTGTTTGTTTTTTCTCAGAGAAGAAATGCCTTGGGTCCGTCTTGTCTACTGACTTTGTATATCAGACTTTTCATCTTGTGGTTATCTTTGGTTGGATGAGCAATCCAAACTGATTTAAGATCAAAGCACAGAATGCATCGACTAGGTCATCAGAGAACAGGAAGTGTGCCGGACAGCAGAAAGACATTGAGAGAAAGAGAGAAAAGAAAGAATGATGGAGACAGCAAGGCCCTCTGTGACCTCAAACCCATGGTGAAACAGAAACTCATTCACACAAACAAACACATGGACAGGCTTTGTGTCCTCTATACAACAGAGACATTATCCTGAGAGATGCAGAAAAGAGCAATGAGGAGGATGAGCTCTCTCTCCCTCACACACTGCAAAAAAATCATCAGTTTTCCAATAAAAAATATATAAAAGCCTTCAAACAAGTTCATTCTAATAAGCCGATTTAGTGCTTTAAAACATTTCTTAATTAATAATGTCATAATGTTATTAATATTATTCATGTATTTGTGAAAGCCATGACAATTTGTTCAAGATTCTCAGTTTTGAATAAAAATGTATGAAGGATATATTATTTTTTTTTTTTCAGTGGGGAACATCCAAATTTCCTATGCATTTCTGAATTATTATTTAGTGAGAGATATGATGATACTTACCCAACAGGTCGTTCTGTGGCATCCAGTCCACTAGTTTAGTATTGTTGCCCAGATTGGAGGGAGGAACTCCAGAAAACCTGCAGAGAAATTAAACTAATTGAGATACAGGCATCCCATTCTAAAAACTCTTTAAATGTTGTGTATGCTGACAAGAATTAATTTGCTAGTTATTCAAAGCATCACAGATACGAGTCAGGTCAGGAATTTGGATTTGAGAAGGAAAAGTGCATTAGAGACAAGGATATGAGACCAGACAGAGACCAAATATTTTGCATGCATAGATTAGACTAATACTAAAGCTTACATTGAGAAGGCAAATAAAAATAAAAAGATAAAAAAGAATCAGCCAGCAATCAGATAGATTCCTTCTACCTTGTAAAACTTATAAAGACGTTATTGCAGTAACGCATTCGATATATTACATATAAACATGATAGTTATACTACATATAAATATTATACATAAGGTTTGATAAAACATAAAGAGCTACAACCATTGTACTTTTGAGAAAGGCATTGAAGGCAACATGAAACTGTATTCACAAAACATTTGACTATGTAAAGTGATGGATTTCCAAATGAAACAGAATATTCAAAGAGCAAAAACAATGTCGGATGGGACCTGGAAGTTGAAGAAAATTACTGTGGTAACTACTAGCAACATTATTGAAAGGCTGCTTTACCTACAACAGTAGTCTAAAACAATGCCTGAAAAGCTACTAATGCAGTTGGTTAGTATTTTTGCTGACCACATCAGCAGACAAGAGAATTATATTCAGATTACGAGAACAAACAGTTTGTGTTTAGAAGATGCACTAATAAATCAGTGTAAAAACAGCAGGAAGGAACAGACACCACTGTTCAAAAGAAATTAATACTTTTATTCAGCAAGAACACATGAAATTAATTGAAAGTAGTAATGTAAAGTAAAAAAGTTTATATTGCTACAAAGGATTTCTATTTCAGACAAATGCTGCAAATTTCTATTCATCAAAGAATTCTAAAAAATAATTGTTAAGCAGTACAACTGCTTTTAACATTGATAAAAAGAAATGTTACTTAGCATGTGATTTTATATTGGCTTTAAGAGTCTTTGGACATCTGCTAAATAACTTAAACTAACAATACAACAAGTTATCCAGTGGAGATTATATGAAGCCATTGTCTTGAAGTCTGGCTTGAGATTTAGTAAAGAGCTGGGGTTCTCTGTCACTGGTGAGCAAACACACACAGCCTAAAGGCCAGTATGTGCCAAGCCTAATGACAAACATTCTACAGTTACTAAGAAACCTGACAGCAGTCAGTGACTCTAATTACCATTACTATAATCTATGCGCAGTGTGACAGAGAAAGAGTTGAAGCCATATGTTCATGACTTTATGTCTGAATACGCAAGGAGAGTGGTATATTGTTGCAGCACATTGGAGTGTGTCTGTCTATCTGTACAGTACATTTATGTGTGTGTGTGTGTGTGTGTGTGTGTGTCTGTTCCCTGGGCATTTCCACTCCCAACAGTGTCCTCATTAGTGAAGTCTTGCCATGGCACATTTGCATGAATGCAAGAACACAACTGAGATTATATGGCATGACTACAGGAGTCATGACAATGTGACTGCCTATGACAACAACAGGTGCTGCTATTTATAAGCATGCAGGTTCACTTATGAAAAGATGGAAAGAATGATAAAAATATTTTTAAAGAAACAAAATGAATCAAAGTTTACATGCACTTGTGACATATTTTTGAGCTGGGCTAACGTATAAGAGGATCACCTCTCAAATCCTAAATTTTGTTATCAATTCTGCTTCATATAAAATATAATTTAAATAAATAAATCATTCCCTTAAAAATGAAAATATTGGCATTTTTATTAACCCTCATGTGGTTCCAGGCTTTATTTCTTTGATTGCTCTTTTCCATAAAATGAATCCCTTATGGGGCCTGAGGCTTTCCAGCTTAAAAGATGGCAAAATTCTATAGCAAAGCTATAATATGGCTTCAGATGACTTGGATTTTAGTACAAGTTGTACTGTATGCTCTACTTTTTTTGTATGGTGGTTTCCATTCAATGTAACTGTATAGTAAAAGGAAACAGTACAATTTTTTATACAGTTTCTGGCTTTGTGTACCACAGAAATAAAATCAAACTGTTTTATGACATGAGGATAAAGTAAACAATGACAAATTTTCATTTTTGGGTTAATGGCCCCATAATTCATATATAAAGTAAGGTGGGGGTTTCAAAAAACATTTTTAAACTATTTTTAGAGAGTATTTTTCTCTGAGCCTATATTGTAATGAATGTGCATTACAGAGATTTAAATTCTTCCAACACAACAAAACAAAATGATAATCAGAATAATCATCACATTTTCTTTTTTTCTTTTTAAGATTTTAGGAGGATTATGACTTGAGTACCACCATCTCAAAGGATCAAATGTCCTTCCATTGCAACAAAGGATGAAGATATATTGGGATCTAAAACAAACATGCTGAGATTCATCATAATTACTGACAATACTCTCAGTAAACAAGTGAATCTGTACAATGCTTTAGCCCAAAATGAATTCATAAAGTTTTGCATTTAGAAACCATTGGAAAGTCTAACGAAACCATCAGATAATTTTGAATGAGGGTTTACTGGTTTGGAAATGGAAAACAAAATAGTTAGTTGTAGCCACACACTCATCATTGACCTGCCACAACAGGTCAGCTGCAAATAGATACTATGTGATAGAAAAAAAAAGACTATGATAGAAAGATACACAGGTGGCAAAATGGTTCACTGATCACATGAAAGAAGAAATGAACGGCAGTACCTCCAGATGACTCTCTGGGGAAGACGACTCAAGGCTCCTGCAAGTTTCTGAGCAATGTCTTCTGACAGATACTTCACTCCTGCACCAAATGACACCACTACGAAACCATGTTCATCTGTATCCTTCACCCAGACTTCAAACTCCTGTACACACGCAAAACAAGGACACAGTTCAACAATCTAGGACATTTGTGGTGACTATATTCGCAAGACAAAGCAATTCAACATTATATGGAAACCAAACATTTCAAAGAATTTCATGGTGGATGTGGTAGCACTTAAACTAAATGGTTTTGTCTGACTTGAAAATATCATTAAAAATGACTTCATTGGGTTACATCAAAAGTTAATACTACTAAATATACCACATATACCATAAATACCACTGTATATGAATCTGGTAATTATTCAGTACCATAGTATACATCAAAAACTTATTATCAGTGTTCAACAGCACATTGCACCATAGTTGATCCAAGGCTTAATGTGACATTACTCACAACTTTCACTGAACTTTATATTTATATACTTTTTAACTTTATATAACAAGGTGACAACATTTGGTTCATAATATAAAATGGTTTTAAGGTGTGGACATGTCTCAAGTTACTTTACCTTTGACAAAGACAGACTGCATATTTAAAAATACTTCAACCTGAAAAAAAATCATGATTAGGATTTCTCAAAACCTGTTTTACCTATTATGTCAACCACAGAGAAATGCCATGTTCAATGGCAATTGAAATGCCACCACAATGGAAAATGAAAGTGGTTTTTAAGTGGTGTAATGAAGACTTTAGACCAGCTGTGTCAAACTCACTGTAGATAAAGAGCCAGATTGGACAAAACCTCAGCTTGTGTCAGTTATTAATTTTCTTTTTTTTAATTAGGCCTATATTAAACCTTGGTACATCCATGGACAGCAATCTGGATCATACAAAGCAAGGATCACCTTGTCCTGCTTTAATAACTAATATTCGGGTAAATAAAAAAGGCTTACTAAAAGAACTTAGACACATGTAGTTAATGTACACATACAAAAATCACAGAATATTAACCAAACAACACTGACAAAGAAAAGCCCCCCACCGCTCTTCACTGGATTTAGTATTAAAAGGTGACCTTAGCTTTAATAAGCCACTTAAAGCAGAACATTAACACAAAGTTAAGACTAAAAGGAGATACTGTATGGCTAATAATAAACTCCAAAGTGGGAAAATGAACTAGACGGCCCTGGGACAGTTGTGTCAGCCAAAGGTATTTTGTCATTTGATTTCAAATAATTCAACATTAAAGCGAGAGCAAGCCATTGTAACATTTACATAGCGTTAAACATACACAGAGTTGTATTATTATAGCTAAAAAAGGTAGATGTTACATATGACTATTGTGAATATTTACTGAGATTGTTGACAGATGCAATCAATCAATTTTGTGGACATAATTGTGAAAAAATATCTGCAAAATTAACAGAAAAGGGACATGATGTTTCTATCTATAATACACTGAGTAAAAATTGGCAATACATGGCCATATTACAACATTATTTACATATTCTTATGCTCTATTCTCTACTTTTTTGTACAGTGGTTCCCATTCATTGTAATTATATAGTAAAAGAAAACAGTACAATTCTTTATACAGTTTCTGTCTTTTGTTCCACAGAAATAAAGTCAAACAGTTTTATGACAGGAAGGTAAAGTAAACAATGACAGTTTTCAGTTTTGGGTGGGGGTTTCAAAATAATTTTTTAAACCATTTTAGAGAGTATTTTTCTCTGAGCCTATTGTAATAAATGTGCATTACAGAGAAAGTTTTAAACTCAACACAACAAAACAAAATAAAAAATGACGATCAGAATTATCATATTACAACATTATTTACATATTCCAAAAATGTAAGATAAAAATCTAAGATGAGTAAGGCTTTGTGTTAGCATTTAGCATTCATTAAGGCATGACTGTGACCTATTACGATATTAGCAATGCTAAGCAACTCAGTTCTTAAACTGAATGCATTATGGTAAGTAGAAAGTGCATTGTTAGCACTGTAGTGCAACTGTTAACACAAAAAAGTAATGGTATTAACAAGACTTAGTGTAAGCCTTTTGTGTTAGCAGTTAGCATAGCTTCAAAATGAGTAGGTTTTTTTGTTTAAGACCTGATTTTTTGCTGGTTGAGGGAGTCCAGCTGCAGCTGAACAGCCTGCATTGGCCTGGCACTGACTGTCCGCTCCTCACACTGGTCTCAGTGTCCTTCATACACACCCGACAATGGGCACATTTACTCACATAAACACACACTCACACACCCTGCACCGACAAACACACTATTTGCATTATGGCTCCGCAGCATACAATGAGGCCATTTGGGCGCTTGGTATTCCAAAAGTGCAAGCTTAGGTTCAGAACCCCCACTCCTATTCAGTGGACAGCCCTGCGCAATCACCCGCATTGATAAGAACATCCTTTGTGAGCATAACACCCTGGTGGCAAAATCAGAACTTCATGTTATTAGCAGCTGAATGAGCCAAAACAAAGATAATAATGACTTAGATACACTGGATATTTTCTGGATATATGTTTATATAGCTAATTGTTTCTTTTCACCACATCCGGCCTATTGATTTCTAAACTGGAAGGTCGACCTAGGTCACTGTTTGAGGGAGTGGGTTGTGGCATTTTGGAGTTTGGTCATTTTGTGTGAGCCTGGAGATACATGAAAATCCTGAAAATCTTGAAATAAAAATGAGGTTCCTGCATCAGTCGATCCCCATTTTCAGAAAATTATGTCATTTTACTGCCATTCATGAACTCAAGCATCAAAAGCACTGCATGTGCACAGAATGCATTTATTGAAAGAACAAGGGAACTAATAGAAATCGCAACTGTAGTCCCAACAGAGGATTGTGGAGCAGACAAACACATCTTGTTGGTTAATCTGATCCAAATACTCATTTGTTAATTAGTTTTCCCTCCAGAATGTGAACTAGTAGGCAATAAAAGATGTAGGCTAAATTATTTTCATGCTATGGCCGAAAATTGATAAATGGGTGATAATAAAATTCTGTACTGTACTGTACTAATTTGTCTAAATAAAAACTAAATAAAACACTAAAACTGTCAGCATTCATTTTAATGCTAATTTAGGAAATAAATTATAATGTACAGTATGAAAATGAATGTTATTTTATTTGCTAAAGATTACATTTGACAGCGCTATTAAATTATTAGTGTTTTTAAACATTAAGTGAATGTTAGACGATGACCAAGGTAGTCTAAATGTAAAGGTGTCCCTTCAAGGTTTTGCACTTTTTGCACTTTTTCTCTGACAGTGAATGCTACAGTGGCCCAATACAGCACCACACAACAAAAAATTTAAAAAATCATAACATAATTCAACAACATTAAGCCACAACACAATGAAATTAAACCACAACACAACTTTCCTTTCTCGGGCAGCATAGAGGGTGGGCTAAAGCTAACACTTGGTCTGTCAGTTCAAATGTCCATAAAAACGAATGGTACAGTCAGTTAAAAATTCCATTACACCACTGTCTCTAGTAAAAAGCCTGATGTTAGCTTTAATGCACCCTCTACGGTGTCCAGGAAACATCATCACAAATCAGGCTGATTACACAATAGCCGACTTTGTGTGTACAGGCCCATATGCAAAATTAAAGTGTTCATAAAAAAATACAGTTCTATATTTATATTTTGTTAGGCCACTGTCTCTAATATGAAGCACTTATGTCTTTAACACACCCTATGTAGTGGCTGAGAAAGAGCATCAGCAATAGTGTGCATTGTTCCATAGGGGAATCCAAATGTTGAACATTTGGAATTTTTTCAGACCATTAGACAGTGTAGGATGCCAGTATCTTAGATTTTAGTGCAACCATGAGGAGGGCTGAGAAAGGCAAGCTCGAACTGACTTGCTCATTCAACTGTAGTTATTGATATATATATTAAAAGGTTACTTCACCCCAAAATAAAAAATTTGTCATTTGTGTTCCGAAGACGAACAAAGCTTTTACGCGTTTGGAACGACATGGGGGTAAGTGATTACTGACAAAATTTTCATTTTGAGGTGAAGTAACTCTTTAAGTACAAGTGTCAATAAAAAAGACTGGTACAATAAAAATTGGATTTTCTTAGATCATTAGAAACTGCATCAAACCTTTTTGTCGGATTTATCACATCTTTACAGGTGGCAAAAAATGACTCAATTGATTCAATTTAAAGGGGTAGTTCACGCATTAATAAGTAACTAATGAATAAGTAGCTGAATTTAGCCTTGAATTTAGTAGTTAGTTAAATACACTTATGCACAGGAGCATTTTCATTGGTTCATTTCCATTTAGTTGTAGCTTGATTCCTCTGTGTTAAGTTATGCTTGCTTTTTACGCTTGCTTGCTCCTGTCATCATAGTATAGTTCCAATATCCTGTACATCCCTCAAAGTGATGCCATAAAAAAAATAGTAAAACAATGTTTAGAGATTGTTTAAATATAATATCACTTGTTTCTTACCTGTGGCAAGGGGCTGGGGGGTTTGGTGAGGATGCCACCTACATAGACAACATGTGGCAGAGTGGGTCGTGGGAACTCGAGCGCCATGTCAGTACACAGCATCCAGAGTCGACTGTTCTGAACTAGATCATGCATGGAAACAGAAGGCTGAATGTTGTATTTCCTCATGATGCGATCATATTTGGGTAGAACCAGGAACTGGACACCAAATCTGGAAACTAGGTACACTGCTGTGTTAGCTACCCGTTGAAACAATGACATACGGTCCGTTAGTAGAGAGTTAAATTCTGGGACGTATGATAGGGGTGCTGGTGCCCCAACTTCCGCAGGGTACCACAGTCCTGTGCTGAATACTGCGTACTGGACACCCAGAATGTGAGCTATGACAAATCCACACATTTCATTGGGATCAACGAGCAGGAGGTCAAACTGTTCACGTTTTAGCTGCTCCATGACAGAAGCACTCCCAACAACAGCATCACAGTTTTGAGAATAATGGTCCAGTATGTCAAAAAGCTCCAGTGCTGTGAGACGCCCTGAGAAGATGTTGCGAACTTTTGATTGGAGGAAGTCATCGGCTGAGGTGCTGTTAAAGATTCCAGGGTAGCGCTGGAGACGATAATGGTTGGAAGGCGGGATCTCGCGACCTTCGGAGACCAGGAAGACTGTGTCGTGGCCCTCAGCGTGAAGAGCAGAGGCCAGGGTCTTAAAGATATACAGGTGGCTCTCAAACATAATTGGAGGAACTACCACGATCTTAGCTGCCCATGAGAAACTCGATGCTAAACACCACAGCAATGTGGCAAGCAGGAAAAAAGACTTCATGACTGCAGAAAGAAAGACAACAAATGATTAGTGATACTTCCATCATTCACTGACCCTTGTACTGAGCAACTACATAAATCAATACGGTAACACTTTAGTTTAGGGACCAATTCTCGCTATTGCTTATAAGCATGCCTATTATCAACATATTGGCTGTTAATTAGTGTGCATAAAGCACATACTCTGCATGACCATAATCTACATCCCTATTCCTACCCAATACCTAAACTTAACAACTACCTTGCTAACTGTTAATAAGCAACAAATTAGGAGTTTGTTGAGGCAAAAATCATAGTTAATGGTTTGTTAATAGTGAGACTTGGACCTTAAAATAAAGTATTACCATCAATACTTTTGTTAGCATTTTAGCATCCATGAAGCACAACTGAGGCCTGTTACAATGTTTAGCAATGCTAAACAACCATATTCTGACACTGAAAGTCCATTGTGGTCTTTTGTTAGCATTGTAGTGCAACTGTTATCACAAAACAATAAATGTAATTAATGGTAGTGTTACCTTTTAGCTGTTAACAGTTTCAGAATGACCAAGAGATTTTTTTACACAAATTTTTCAAATTAGCAACTTCAGACTCATATTAAGTAGGCTTCTGAGCTAAAGCTGGAAAAAAAATATTTGTTAATAACTGTTATCGTTAATGATTTTAAAATGTGTTTGTAAATTTTACAAGCTCTGACCATTCGCCTGAACCTCAGCTTCATAACAAAGCCTTTGCATAGTCATAAAACTTCTAAATCTAAATTATTCATCTTGGCTGTAGGAACAAAGCATTTGAACCCAAATACAAAGAGATAGCATTTGGAATCAGTGACTGATTCAATACGCTGGTCCAAGACACACTGTTCTCTGTGTGTCTGAGAAAATGTGCGTCATGACTGAGGTAGTATGTGTGGGCCTATGACACTGTAGATTGTTTCCTCTAATACAGCGAGCAAAGTTCACTGCACAATCTGTAAACATACACTTCCACACACTTTCAAGTCACTTCACCTTTACACTCACACAAAATGGCTTAACCGTGCTCCCAACTATCGAAACGTTTATGGGTTGTTTATACTGTACCCAATTCCTATTTGTTTTCCCAAATATGTTCTGTAGGATTGTTTAAAATAATTGAAGTAAGTTTTCCCACACTCTTTTCAACACAAGGAAGAATTACATTTCAGAATTTTTCATTTGTATGTACCAATTTAACAAAATACAATAATGAAGAACAATATTTACCTATATACTGTACCTACACACTGGAATATGTACATTTTCAAATAATGACACAAATTAATCTTTAGAGACAGTTTGAACTGATTCATGGAAGTGACTCAAACTTACCAAATCTAACACTGTTTTTAGCTACTGGAGTTTAAATCATTAAATCTGTTTTAACATTTCATGCTTGTAAGTCATAAGACTGTTCTAATTACATGTTAATTAAATTGTTATAGTTGTTGGTGCCTTAAAAATACAATAAACCACTTAAAATGACCAGTTTAGCACTGTTTTTTTAAAACATCTGCATGCCTTAGCAGTCCTAGACATTAATAGCATGTTTTAAACTATCCCCAAGGCTTTGGTGTTCTCGACTTTCATCTTTAAGCATCTCTTTAGTCTCACACCTTTTTAACTAAAGAACATAACCTACAATAGGCCGTGCCTGTGGATCCAATAAACAGGTGTATGCCATTGTGTAAGGGGAGAAAGATAAAGATGCATATAAAGAACGAAAAAGCATAGGAAAGGGGGCTCTTTATTCTCTATGTAGTCTCTAAGGCAGACAGAACCCTTAGTGGTCTGCATTTATAAATTGGCAAACAATTGTATCTTCATTTGGGCATTCATTCAAATGAGGGTTGCCACATTTCTCATCCCTCAGATTGCTAAAACAACAATGCTGCATGGAAAAACCCTCCCTAGAAACAAAAGCAATGTCCCTGTCAAGAAAAATGGAAGCTATGAATGTTGCTGCTGTATTTAAGATTTACAAAACGCTCCCCAAATTAAAATGACTGTCCTTAAATAATGTCCTGAAATGTCAAGAGTCATTAAATAAATCTATGAAACCCCTTCCTGTAAATAACAAACAGGTGTTTAGTGGTATTCAGACACAGTCAAGCTTCAGTGAGGAGAACAAGGAGACCTAAGAAGGTATGTTTCCTAGGCCATATAGGCCAGCTGTTGCGGTAAATTTCCCGTTTCCCTTGCTTTTAAATGACGGCTGTTGTTTCTAACGTGACCCTTCCACCATTTGGCTCTCTCAGTTTCAGGTGGGCTATCACTATTACAACTTTTTTAGACCAGACTGTTGATGGTTGCCATGGCAACCCTCCCAGAGTCAAGCTGTACCCTAGCAACGTCATAGCTTGTGTTACTAATGGGTGGTTCAGGTTTCCTGCCCATCAGAAAGGAGAATCATTCGCTATTAAACACATGGAAAACGCTGAGATGAACGATAAAGCCGATAATGTGATCACATTGCTGTTTAGGCTGCCACACAAAAAACACCTGATAAAAATGTATTCTCTTGATTAAGCCACCGATTATTTTCCATACTGTTGTACACTTATTTTATGATGCATTGCACCTCATTCAAAATCAGCCATTGTTCTTTTTTATGATGACACAAAATTGCTTTTTGACAATAATAACTATATGATCATTAGACTACCACGATAAAAACATCATATACTTGTTTGTAAAATACAGATACTGATAAATATTGTTGTTATTATAGTCTGTGTGATCTAAATGGTATAAAAAATGTAATATCAGAAATTAGTTTTATAATTTTTAATTAGTTTATTAGACAATCAGTCTATCTAAAAATGGCATTCCAAGTGAACAAACAAGTTTGGTTGTTGTAGCCAAAAGTTTAGACTGAATAATTTAATAGAAACATTATTTTATTTTTAGTCAGACTATACAGACTAAGCAGGAACTTTCTAGGAGTAAGGGAAAGGTTGTCTATACAAGAAGACATAAACTGATGTTATCAGCATGGCGTTTTACATGCCTTCAAGACTTTTTCACATTAACACACGTGTGCTACAGTCACGTGACACATTATGATTGTGATAACTGATAAGAGATAATGAACGCCCACGCAATCTCGGAACAAATCCAAACAACTCACATGGTGTGATCAGGATGAATGTGTGTTAGAGGTATCTGGTTTCTCTAACCAAAATTGAGTATTTTCCTGCTCATGAAAAGAAGCTAAACACTGAGTATTTTATGTATACTTTAAGACTGAATAAAAAGTATATGATTCATAAAATCAACAGTGGTGAACTGACCGTCACAAGCCCTTTTCTGCTAAATTAGGCAACAAATGAACTTGATCTAAATCTCTAATGGTTCACTATGGCTGCACAAATGAAATACTAAAGACATCCAGTAGGAAACTCATTCACTGAAAAAAAGACTGTGCTATTTAACAACTCAGTTCAGAGCTTAATGAACAAACCTCCACCTAAGACCCCCACTGAAGACACTACATACCTGGAAAGAATGACGTTAGTGAGAATAAGCGATTGGCTAATGGATGCTTTGCGTGTGGTCGGCGAGTTCGAATGGACTTTCAATATGCAAAGAAATGCAAAACCCACTAGGCCACATCCTTTTCAAGGAAAAGATGTCCTCTATTCACAAGAGGACAAAACAGCTGATCATATCTTACAGTACTAATCCTAATGTCATTGAAAACAGATAGGATTGGTGTGTATGACAATAATATCTCACAGAAAGAGTTAAGGAATGATCTCTGTCCAAAAACTATATATATACAAAATCATCAACCCAGCTATTAGACTTCTGCAATCACACCTTTTCCTATTAATCCTAGGTCTATTTAGTAGAATTTCACAATAAATACACACAGGTATCATGACAGCAGACTGTAAGGTGGAGTCCAAACAACAGGCGATCATGGAGGAGCAGACTTTAAACTGGCCTAACAGGATCTTCCCTTCCCCCTCTGCACACATAACATATTTACTAAATGCCCTTTAAATCCATTATGCTTAACGAGATTGATAAAAATATGATATGTATGATAACTGTATGATAACTGGTGGGAGTTGTTAATATTATTTTTTATTATTATTTATTTTATTTTATTTGCATTACATTAAACAAGACTCTCATCCAGCACTGAAGTAGGGACTGGAGGATGTAATTCACATATGATATTGATTTTGAGGAAAAACTCTAAATTAATATTAGCAATATTATCATTGCATTCACCTAGGTTGACCATGGATTTGTTAAGTTAAATGTTGGCATAAGTAGTTTGACATAATATTTTATTTTTATTTCTTTTATTTTAAATATAGTATTAATGTTTTTAATTTTTGAAAAAGTTTTGTATTAATAATCAGGGCAGCATAACCATGCATGCAGGTAGCCATTTTGTTGTCATGTGACAGGAAATCCATAAAACAGAGAGACCCCTTTAAACTCTCATCAAGGTCATTAAGGTTTTTAATTTTTAACACATTTTAATGAAATGGCACATTTTGTTCAAGCCAAATGGAGAACTCTATGAAAATCCTATTTTAAGTCTAAAAAATATTTTATTTATATTTTGAAAAAAAGAAATGTGTACACTTTTGGGTACCCAGGGTACATTTGTTTTAGCAATTTTTAATGGTTAAATGACTAGTCATCTTTAAGGCCATTTTTGTAGGTCTATAAATTGTATAATTATACAGTATATAAGTAGGCCTATATAGCTACTAAACAAGGACTTGACACGTATTTCAATTTAGAGTTTTAAACCTTTTTTTTTTTCATTAAGTAAAAGTACATCACACCTGTCACAGGCCAAGTCAGTCAAACCATAAATATTTAACCCCTTATCCAAAAATGTTATTTTTTACATGAAAATGATGATAACAGATGAAAACATAACGGAGACTAGGGTATTTCAATCAGAACTGGCATTATCTCTTTATTTTAGTTTATTTTAGATGGATGTTGAACGGGAATTGAATGTCAGTCCTAGCCTACTGCAAGGTGCCCCCTGCTAAACTATCGCTCGCGGTTAAATATTGATGAATGGGGCCGGTAAAAGTGAGCAGGTAAATCTTCAGATCACGTCCCAAACGCTCACTTGTTCCTCAGTCTTCAGGAAACAATTAAAAAACATCATGTGACAGGTCGCATCATGATACAGTAGGCTATTACATAAAACAATATCACGAAAGCGAGCGAAGTTTCCAATGGAAACCGAGACTTCAAAACATGTCACAGGCATCGCTGCGTGAACTTTAAATGTCAGCCATCTCCGCAAAATAAAAGAAAACCCAAAGGACACACCTAGGCTACCTGTAAATGAGAAGTCTATTTATCCGCACTCACTGAATGCTGCGCGTTACACCTGTTTCTAAACTGAAACGGCGCCCTTCGCCGCTTACCTGTACAGGTGAACCCGGTAGATCGGTGTCCGAACGTCTGTGGAATTCACGTCCCCTCGCTCTCCTGAGCTTCTGACACTTTTACATAAATCCACAAATGGTGTTGGCCGGTTAAAACTGCCCGTTTGCCACAACAGGCGAGGTGGTTTTCCCAATGGCTAAGAGATGGGGCGTTGTGTATCAGAACTCCAGGGAGGGCGGGATATGCGAAACCTCAATTCACAGTCACTGCAGCAGGGAGTGGTCCAGCCCTAGCAGTGTAAACGCTAGAACAATACACAGACTTCGGCCTTCCCTCAAATCCCCTGGGAAGCGTCAGGTGCGTTGTTTGCTCTTTCGACACAGGTATATTTGCATTTGAGGTGCGTCATCACGGCGCTTCTATTTAGGCAGAGCTGTGCTATAAATATGACGATAAAGACTCACGGAGATCATTGACACAGCTTCTTAAGATAATAGCATCGTTCCACCTTTAACGTCAATTAAACAATACTCACGAACAATAGGCTAAAAAGCCTGTTTGAGTGCGTAATAGTTGTTTATAGTTCGAAAAAGTAATCATTTCGAAGATTATTTGTTCTGTTCTAATAGTAAAGATGCCGTTCTACTTAGCCTACTAAAAGTTATCACTAGTTAATTACTGAAGCAACCCACTAAATGTAGTCTCTAAAATAGGGTTTCAAAGCACAAAACTAAGAACTTTTGAAATAAACAATAGCCTAACTTTCTACCAAAACTTCACAGTTCTTAGATGAAGATGGGCACAGGACAATGAAGCCTTTGTTTTTGTGTTATGCATGTGTGTGTGTTAGTGAGAGAGAGAGAAATAGAACATGAGGATTGTGTTTGAATCATTGATGATTCTCTTCAGTTGGTGCGGCTCATATTTCTGTGCAGTGCTTCTGTGGGTGTTATACAGTTTAGAACCCCAAACCTTTTGACGTTCATACAAGGGTCAAAAAGGTGACTGAAATGATAACAAAGTGCCCCGGGTATTTAAAATGAGCACCAGCTGAAGAATATGATTATGCGAAGAGTTGCTGAAGATCTTGACTGCCCACTTTCTAAATTGAGGTTCAATTGATGGCAGATTGTAGCCAATGATTTCCTTAGTTGAGCATACAATGTGCTGGAGTCAGATGCTGTGACTGACCTATCAGATAGTTTTGGATTGGTTCAGGAAACATTGGACTATTAACTTCTTGAGATGTCCCAGGAAGTACAACCTTTGTTATGCCAGTTTAGTAAGACAACATCGCCTTTCCATCTGAGCTTCTGAGAAGCAATGATTCCTGGAAAACTGAAGGACTCAGCTGTGGTGACAGTTGAGCCCAGCAGTGCGGCTCCTAATTATGGGTTTAATGCCTCTGTAGACACTGCAGTGAGCTGTAGTTGTCAGATATTTTCATTCGTTACCTCAAGGCAAGTGTAGCTAATATGAAGTTGTTTTTAATGATAAAAATAATAAGAAATTTTTATGTGGATAGAAAAATATGTCTCCATAAAAGGAAAAAAGAAATTTATACACACACACACACACACACCAAAATGTCAAAAAACAACCTAAGCATATAAACTGTAATTAAATGAACAAAAATAGCTACCCACTGATTCACGTGGTACAAAAATTCCCTGTCACAGCTTATTAATACACCTTAATAATTAAGTCTTTAACTCAGAATTAAGTTCTTTGACCTGCTAAACTAAATGCAGACTAGAATTTCCAGTGTTCTTTCCTTGAACTTAATAGAGGGTGTGGTGTTTGATAGGTTTGTAGATGTCTATTTTATCAAAGTCCTTTAGCATTTCCATTCATCTCAGTGGCAATTGTCATGATGTCATGAGATGACACAATTTCATCACACATACCTTTGAATGATTAAGTTACTCCTAGAATCAATGGCATCTGTCCATCAGGGCTAACTGGCTAATGCTAACCAGCAAAATTCCTTTTATCTAAATTGCCTTGCATGCCATTACTCAGAGTCATCATTAATTGGTCCAAACCCATTGTGCCCTACTTACAGTATGTACTGTAAGTAGTTCACTGTTGTTACCAAAGTTAGATTAGCAAGACTAGTCAGGTTCATATAGTAGATATTCATAACATTATGTTATGTTTGCTTATTTTTTAGGGTAAATATGGGTAGTGTGTTAAGTGTGACGTATAAATATTTCCTGTGCTGACTATCATATTATGACTTTACAAGACTTTACATGTTTTACCAAATGTTATTATAGGCAATAACATTTCCTTAGTTGCACTATAACTACTAGGAACAGTCATTTACAGACAGTTACATCCAAAGTTGCTCAAGGTTTCCTGGGATTGTCTCACCAACCCCTAGAAAGCAAAGCACTGTAATCTCTATTTGTTCATCCAATGATAATCACTGGTTGAAACCATGAAGCCCATTTGTAACCGTTCTTCTTCTGGATCAGTCCAAACATGTTAAACAAAGACCTCATTTTAAACTTTAAGTGCCTAAGAATAAAACAGTAGAAAATAAAGGAGATTTGAACTAAAACCAGTCTGACATACAAAGAGAGAGAATCATAGACAGAAAGACTGAGTTGCAGTGCCATGATTGCCAGGTATCAAGCGGTATTTAGGATTTAGAACGAGTAAAGGAGAACTTGTAGAAACATTTTTTTCTAACACAGGCCTGCTCTTTTCTCATTCTCTCTCTCTTAAATATACATATATATGAGTAGTGTCATATTTGTAGCAGTGCAAAATGGCCGTATATCAGCTCAAGCCTCTGTTACTAATTCGAAAACTTCACTTTAGAACTAGTAACAAAGGAACGTTTAGTTGCTTCTTTGAAAATTTATTGTATTACTATACTCCAAAAAATGGTGCTGTAGCACTAAAAGTGGTTCTTTGGCTCATAATCATAGGGAAACCATTTTTAGTGCTGTATAGCACCAAATCTTGGTTCTTCAGCGGTTCTTTAGCAGTTCTTCACCGGTTCTTTAGCATGACTACCATATACAGAACCTGTTAAGCTCCTGTACAGTTCTTCAGCGTTTCTTCAGTGGTTATTAACAAAATGCATATTTGAAGTCTAAACAAGTATATTCTCAGCTAAAAATCTCTTAAAACTGCATTCTGTGACACAAAAACAGTATTATTGTTGCTGTCCTGCATGATCCTGTGAGAAATACTGCAAGCGGAGTTATACAAACGTGAAACTGTTATCCCTAGAATATCACACTCTTATCAGCAAATCAGATTCAAGGGCCAGAAAGAACTGATGTATAAATATAAATAATACATTTATTCAGCAAGAATGCATTTAAGTTTTTGACATTTAAAATGTTACAAAAGATTTGCTGATATTTTGAATTACCTATCCCATTAAAGAATCCCGAAAAATACATATCATACAAAAATTTAGCACAATTGTTTTCAACATTGATAATTTAACAAGAAATATTTGAGATCTAATCATCATATTATATTGATTCTCCAAGTTCCAGAAGTCCAAAAACTTAATTTTGTTTTGTTCCTTACACAAAGCTGTGGTATGAATTCAGAAGACTTGAAATATATTTTCATGCTGCTTATTTGTTATTTTTTCAGTAGCTCCAGGTCACCATTCACTTTATGGAAAAATCAGTGAGAACATCCTGCTTAACACCTGCTTTCCATTGAAGAAAGAAAGGCATGTGGGTTTGAAATGACACAAGGTTGTTTAAATAATGACAGAATTTGTATTTTTTTGCAAAAATATAACATTCAGTTGCTGCAGCCCACATTTGTTGTTGTTTGAAAGTCTTCACTTATCTTTATTCTATCCTAGCTATTTGTCTTCAGTACAGTTAAATAGGTTGAAATAATTATTTTGAAAGTTTTATAAAAACAGGTATTACTAGATAAGGATCTGTGTGTATAAGCGAGGTATTGACTAAGACAATGGGTAGAGATTTTTTGATGACTGAGAGATCCTCCTGCCAGTTTGATGTCTGTTGTTTCTGTTTATGTTACCTATTTTCAGCACATTTTTTACACCTTGCTTGGAGATATATATATATCATAATTTTAGTCAAGAATAAAATTTTCATGTGGCACAGCCTCAGTGCATGAGAAATGAGTTTTTATGTCTGGGAAATAATTTTTCTGGCGTACAGTAGTATTGACATTATGCAAATTGGAATTCACCCATGTTTCATTATGCTCACCTGTTTTCCATGTCCTTTTTGTTAGTATAAGTAGTGTCATTGTTCAGTTTGAATATTTGGCTTTCCTTTTCTTTCTTCACTGCTATATTAAATGTTGTTGGGAGGGAAGAAGGATCCTCATTCCTCAACCCTAAACTTCAGTTCATTATATTAGTATACTTTAATACTCATTTGAAATTTAGTATTGTATCACTTATTATTGCATTTGTGCTAGCATTAGTATTATCTGTAGGAGCACAAATATATAAAGCCAAATTAAAATTTTCTGTCTAAAAATGTATTTTCTATTATCTTTCAGCCTTAAAGAAACAGTTCTTCCAAAAATGAAAATTTGCTTAAAATGTACTCACCCTGAGATGTACATCCTCTGCAGTGAATGGGTGCCATCAGAATTATGGACTAGTATTTTGGCCAGAAGTGATGGTTGAAAGTTAAAACACCTTCATGATGGATTTGTTCTTAAAAAATGACAGTGTTCTTAATGGTAACAGACTATAAAAATGCTACAGTAAAAACCTACTAATTGGTTAACGGTAAGTTCCCCTACTATATACGGTGAAAAACTGTATTGGACATTGCATATTATTTTACGGTAATATACAGTTTTAAAACTGAAAATGAATGTATAATTTACAGTAAAACACCATAAGTTGACATTCCCAGAATTACCTGTGTTACATTACACATTTGATTTGTTGATTTGAAAAAACTATATTTCTTAGTTTTTTCTTATCAGTTATGTTTCATGTTACATCTAATGTTGTTAAATTAATGATTATTGCATTATTTCAGTACCATGATGGTGTTCAGTGTTTGTGTTGATGACACTGTGCACCTTCTATACATGTTAGCATTTTCCTTCTTAGCTTGTGGAAAAGCTGTTTGTGATAAATGTTGATTCATCATGTGTTTTGGTTATTAGCGTATTACAAAGGTACTACACAGATTTCAGTACTATAGCTTGATTTATTATATCAGTTCATGAAATGGTTTATAAATTTAAAGTAAAATCTGCAATAGCCAAATTGTTGATAACATATTTTTACTGTAAAATTCTGACAACCACAGCTACACATTTTTTTAATGTAATTTTTATTTTTTTGACTACACACACACACACACACACACACACACAGTTGTTTGCTTCAGAAAACTGATGGACTGGAGTCAAGTGGATTACTTGTGGATTATTGTGATGCTTCTGTCAGCTATTTGGACTCATTCTTATGGCACCCATTCACTACAGAGGATCCATTGCAGAGCAAGTTATGTAATGCAAAATTTATCCAAATCTGTCAATGAAGAAACAAACTCAGACATCTTGGATGGCCTATGTTCATCTTGAATGGTGAACTAAAAAGACACAGTCCTTCAATCTTTTCTTTAGAGTTGTTAGAAGACTAAAAATGCATCAAATACAAATACATTTGTATTTGTAATTTTAATAATTTGAATAATCTTAAAAGGACATTGCCAATATGTTTTTAAATAAGTCTCTTATACTCACTAAGGTTGCATTTATTTCATTTAAATAAAAAAGTAATACTATGAAATATTATTGCAATTGCATTTGAATAATATTTTTAATATATTTTAAATATGTAAAAACAGAATTTTCAGCAGCCATTAATTCAAAGTCACATAATCTTTGAGAATCCATGCTATTAAGCTTATTTGATGCTCAAAAAACATTTCTTATCATCAGTGTTGGAAAAATATTTGACAAATAAAGTTTAAAAGAACAGCAGTTATTTGAAATATAATTTTCTGTAAAAGTGTGGAATGACGTTTAATTAATGTAATGCATTGCTGAATAAAATTTAATTCTTAAAAAATATTTTATTCATTTAAAGTAAAGGCATAGGGAAGTAGGAAGAGTATGAGCTGCACCATCCATGTTGTGGTACATGTCTAATAGTAAATGTGATGAACTACACCTGTAGTGACTCTACAAGAGCACCTATGTGAACTTGTAGGCAACTTACTTCATACACAGAATTATTTATTGATCACATTTACAAATAACAAGAAGTATAATCTAAATCTACACAATCTATACTCTCATGCTTGTAGCAAAATTTAAAAGCAGAAATATCTGACTCAGAGCTTTAAAAATTTGATCACAATTTAAAATTTACTTGTAATTTTAGTGTAGTATTGTATGTGTGTGTGTGTGTGTGTGTGTGGGTACTGTCGCTTGGCTGGTATCATATGAGACACTTGAGACTGATATCAATACTTAATCACCAACTGATACTGAGAGATAGAGAGAGGAGGGGTGGCTGGCAGAGTACACTGTAGCAGGAAGAAGAACAGATAGAGGGAAAATATGATCATATTAGTGTATAAAAAAGTCTAATGAAAACAGTTTTTAAAAAGTTAATGTAAGAACTAAATGGTGAGCACAGAAAAAATGAATAGAGAACCAGAGAGAGAGTAGTTTACACAAACTGCTTAATCATTCACAGCCACCACAGAGGATAACGTTTCCCTGTTATCACGTTTAGAGGCAGCCTTGTACAAAGTCTAGTTTGAGGTCCAGAGAATGTAAAATATAAGGGAAGATAAGTTTTTTGTTAGTTAAGTTTTGGTGCAATGTCAGAATTACCATAATGATGAGATGTCTCTTGGAAAAAAAGCAGGTCCTCCTAGAACTTGTAATTACAACTTGTAATTAGTTTCTGTGAGCTCCAACTGCTGCAATGTTATGCGGAATTACACAAAATGGCAGCACCTCCAAATTTAGTGAAGTACTTATCTTGTAATATTTCTGTTCTAATGATTCCTATAATTGAGTATGGTTAATGTATTAATAATGCAATAAAATAAATGAAATACAGTTTAATAGCACAGAGTTGGATAACTTATCTACTGTTATGCAAAATAAGTTAAATACATTTTATTAATGAATAACTAAAGTTTATTGTAAAGCATTTGCATAACGACTGTTACTTTATTGTGGTTTTGACTACGAATTAAAAATATTTGGCAATAAATAGTGTTGCCAAGTAAAATGTCTGGGTTGTCATCAAATATTTACAGTAGTTATGACATGGTGTGAACACACCTTAAATCAGTCACCTGATATTCAGTACAACAGCAGGGTTGCTGGAATACTTGATGCTGATTGGTCAAGTGGTTGTTTTATTTGAATCACTGTCAGTTTCAAATTGTCAAGTCGATTCAAATTTATTTGTACAGCTCTTTTCACAATACACATTGTTCCAACAGAAAATCATGATGTTAATATCTATAATATATTCAGGTCTTATAGTTGCATTTAGCAGATTAAAGCTGGGCGAT
Organism: Poropuntius huangchuchieni; assembly: GCA_004124795.1. Classification (NCBI taxonomy): domain Eukaryota; kingdom Metazoa; phylum Chordata; class Actinopteri; order Cypriniformes; family Cyprinidae; genus Poropuntius; species Poropuntius huangchuchieni. The sequence goes on from SCHK01439828.1 coordinate 23,381, forward strand.
TATATATACATTTTGAAATTATATAAGCAATTAGTTGAGATTTGCTCCCTGGTATACATCGCTTTACGTGAGTGTGATGCACTATATATCCAACTTTAAATATATCACTGGCGAAAATATAGTTTATAAAATTATTATTTTGTGACAAATAATATAAATATAAATGAATATGGTCAAATTAAAATATGGTAATGTTATGACACCTGTTGTACAATACTGTTGTATTTTAGTAGTGGACAATACAGTTAACATACATAACATATAAAATTATTAAGCCATAATTCATGTCCACATGTGACCATATAATAAGTACAGACAGGCAGTTATTGTTATTGTTAATGACCGTCTGACTGTAAATACTTTATACATAATATGGCCAGTTATTTTGTGTATTGTATAGTTCTGAGTGAAGCCAAGGAGAAGAAGAAACAGCAAGTAAAAAAAAAAAGTAAATAAATAAATAAAACTGCCAGTGACAGGTTTTGTACATTTCTGAGAGTCTGGAATAAACATAGAAAAGTGGAGTGATGTAAATGGTTATGTTTCATGTTACCATCTCAGTTCTATTATATTAAATATTACCACTCTCAAAAAGCCACTTGTAACACTAACTGTTATATTGATGGTCAGTTTTCTACCCTTTTATTTTCAGCAGTTTTTTCAGTCGCTTTTTGATGAATATTGTCACTGTTTGCATACAAGCAGACTCTCTCATAAGCAGGCTTCTCTCCCAAGGAAAGGGAAAGGAGACACACAGAGACAAATGGCAGAATAAACCCACTATTCCTGTTTTCGTTTTACACATCACAGTCTCACACACTCATGGACAAATTAAACTGATATCCTCTTAACAGTGTTTATTTTTAGGGTAAACATATATTCAGAAAAACACATGCGCACAATCTCAGGATCATCAGTGTTTACTCGCCTTGCCACTGTTGTTGGATAAACACCAAACCCGTGATTTCGGATTTGCTATCAAGATACACACTTTGACTTCACTTTTGATGTTGCTTGACAACTGTTAACAGACCATTACTGTATTAGCCATGTGTAAGTGAAAACTTCATTCTAGATATCCATGAATCACTAATTACAGAATTTTACAGTCTTGTGTATAACAGTGCATCCTCTCATTCTAGCCCATGAAACATCCCATAATCGAAAGTGCTCTGCACTACAAGTGCATTTAAAAGTTTTATGACCAATCAAGATGATAATATCAGCTCTTTATTTTCATTTTTACTGGTTACTTCATTATGAAACCAATCCAGTTCTAGTAAAATGCCCTGATGCATTATTACATATTTTTTAAATGAAATATTAATATGTGACTTACAAATGTGTAGGTTACAGATGTTGGTTTTACTTTTGTTTGAAACTTGAAATCTGTCTTTTTTTAATTGTATGATAAAAATTATGTTTTTGTACATAAATGTAGACAATCAACTAAAGTTGAAACCAAATGTTTAATCTCAACATATAGCCTACTAATATTTACTACTAAGATCAAAAGTTGTATTGATTAACATGAACGTTTTTATTAACTAACATTAATAAAGATTTTAAAAATGCTGTAAAAAATATATTGTTCATTCATTGTTAGTTTAAGTTAGTTTATGTATTAAGTAACGTTAATGAATGAGGCCTTATTAGTGTTACCAAATACACTATATTACCAAAAGTATTC
>SCHK01439842.1:2104-17166 GCA_004124795.1 Poropuntius huangchuchieni
CATGAATTATCATGCAGGCACTTCACTTACAGCATATGAATTAGCCAAATTAAATATTTAATATTAAATATTTATTAAACAACATACAATGCAATAACTTTGTGAATGACGCTGTTATTCAAATTCTGTAGAAATATGATTCTGTTTGGGCCTGTAATCTTACTTTTTGAGTTGCTAGATAACATTTCTGTCATAAATATAAATAATGCATATCCAAATCAAATGCAAGCGTTACCCTGGTATAGCTAAAACATTCCATGTTCTCCTTACAATATATCTGCATAACCCTTATTTTTTTCTAGAAAAAAGATCTGAATTTGCCCTCAACCATGCATTTGCTCCAGAAACAAATACAACTCCAAAGCCTGCCAATCTGCCAAAAAGAGGACATGTTGAGACCCTGGGGGAAAGAGGAGTATTTATACTCAGAATTGGGGTAAATATTTACAGTTTAATAGGCTATCTACACTTTCCACCAATCAGCCTATCTCTTTCACAAATGCTGACGTCCTGCATATTTATCAGAGCGGGAATCTGCCATGCAACTCATTGGGAATACTGCTGATATTCAGCACTTTTCTGCCTCTTCGACAGAATGGAGTTTCCAGCTATATTTGTTTGCTTTCTTTTAAATACTTATGATGAATGCTCAATGGTATTTTCCCCTTGAAAAAGTCCAAGTGACGGTGGTTGGACACTAATCATTTCTGTCAAATGGTAGCTGGCCTTTTCTATAGGCCATCTATTGTATTTCCATAATGCAGCTCTTGGGATTTATTAAATGAGCTCACAAACAGCGTATTAAACCTTTGATTTCTATTCTGTGAAATCACTGAAGAAAAGAGGAACCTAAAACTTTGATATACTACTATAACCAGCTGTGAAAATCACCCCATATACGGTATAATTCTGTGGAAATATTCTAGGTTACTGAAAAAGTGTTATGCCAGGTTAGGTTTTTTTTTTTTTCTCAAAAACGTGGCAAATGAATTTCTTAAATATAAGCTCTAAATGTGCTATAAGTGAACACGTGCTAAATAGATAAGCCAAGTGGACTGGACCAATCTGTCTGGTTTTCAGTTAATTATACTTGCAGAACAGTTTAAACGTGCGATTGTTTTCCCTTCAGCATTGATTCCAGCAGAAATCACAAGGGAAAGGTATTGCTGTGCCAGCTGTGATTTTTTTTTCTCTCATGCATTTACTTATGAACATGCGCAAAGTGTCAGACGATGTCTGTTAATGAAGCATTGTGAAATCAAAGAGCTTGATTCATACGATTACGCTGGGGGAAATCTCTAAAGAAAAAACAACACCATACCCACAAAAAATGACACCTGTTGCTGTGCCTGATTGAAATAAGGAATGCAAATTGAAACTTCATGCTAAATGTGTGTAATTAGCATAACTAAACACCCAGAAATTGCTGAAAGAAGCCTGATTTAGACCAAAGAAATTAGTTTCTCTTTATATCTTCAAAAAAACTTTGCTAACATGTCTGGATTTTTTTCAAAACATGTTTTGCCTAAACCAGTGTTCATCCCTTTTTAGCCCATAGCATGTTCTGCTGAAAAAAATGTGTATTCTAGATATAAAAAATTTAATGTTGCTTGCAGGTGTTTTTAAAAAAGTTATATAATGAGTGCAATATGTGTAGTGCAGTAGCCTAAAGGAGATTGCACAACGGACAAGAAGTGCAGTGTATGTTCCACATCTTTTAAATTCAAACCTCACATCTGGCGCCTAGCTATGACTTCGGAGGTTGTTCAAAATCCTGCATTGCCTCTCACATAGTTCTCCATTAAATTACTTTATATTTGTCCCAAATCATTGTTAATGTGCATAATGTTGTGTGTTCTGTGGCTTGTCTATATGCTTCATATATAAAGCTATGATACTATAGACATCAAACTTTGATTTACTTAAAGTGAACTTGTGTCTGTTTTGCTATTACGTACACTGTTTTAAACATATGCAGTGTATGATACCTGTGAGAAAAAAGTAGAAAAGGATTGGATTGATTGTATCATGAAAAGTAGGCAAAGCATACTAATAACTGTATCCATGCTAGTTTGCTTAAACTGGATATTAGGCTATAGCTGAACATTATGCAATAGCTTGAATGATTTTGCAATTATGAATCATTCATAGTTAGACCAGGACTGTGCATTAGGAAAGTAAATAGGATAATTTCTGGTTTCATGTTGACTTTAATGTCAAAGGTCTATAAAAGTGAGGCACTAAAAAGGGCTTATCATAAATTAACCACAATGGCTGGGATAATTTTTTTCCCCACTTCAAATAATATTTAAATGGGTATCATGAGATTTGCTGGCCAGTGTTGTGTGAATATGTGGTGGTTTGGGGTGACAGAAATGTTAAGCACACACTTAAGATGCAGAGTCATGTTGCGAGAGCTTTCGGAGTTCAGGTGTGAAGTGCATTCTGGGAAAAGTATGCCTTTCTGACTGACGGGTCCCTGGTGATCCCAGCTCTGTCGCAGCGTAGGTGAAATCGCCGCGAGTGTGACGGAAAGATCAAGGGTGATGGTGAAGGGGATTAAAAACAAATGATTTTCTCTATTCCTCTCTGTTTTAATGTGATTCAGCCATGGCACTGCCATCACTAAACCAATGGAATGATTCACCAAAGCAATGTCAATGTAATTTCACCTCCACGACCGCAATTGAACTGAGAAACTTTGAGTCTTGTTTGAAACAAGTTCCCATTCTGAATTTAACTACATAGATACAGAAAGGATGTCCATGCATCATAAAGTGTTTCTGGCCATATGAACGACGAGTGTGGCTAATTGGAAAGCTGTCGGGTGCAATTTAGCAGATGCCTTTAAAGAGCTACGTTAACGGAGCACAAACTATGAACTCAATAACAGTCTGACAAAATTCCAACATGCGATCAATGCTGTGATGTGCAATCAATTTTGGGAAATGAACTGGAATTGAGTGTGAATGTAGAGCTCCCAAAAAGTGGATTAGGTAACAATTATCTGGAATGACGGTTCATTACAGAAGATAGGTTGCATGTATTGAGGACGTGTCAGTCTCTGCCTTTCAACCAATTACAACATTGATGTGTTGAAACTACAGATAATTTAATCAAATTAACTGCATGATAAGCTGATTGATTAATCTTATTATGTGGCTATCTAAAATGCTTGATTCTTATCATTTCAGCAATCAGATATTTCTAAACGATGCTTATCTGGGTAATTCTGTTTAACTAACCGTCATCATTATTTATCCCTCTGATAAAGATAATTTAGGACATTTGCAGGGTATTATATTAGGGTACGACAACAATGTACTAAAAATGGAAAGAATTGAAAAAAGTTCGAATTTGAATTGCATTTCAGTAAATTCATTCCAGTTTCTCATTCCACAATGTTATAATTCCAATTCAATTTTCTATGTGTTTCATCACCAATTCAAATTCAACTAATGCATTGAAAGGGAGCCAGTTCTTCAGTTAGATTTTGCACAAGCCTGACAAAAACATGAATCTGTATGAATGGCTTTGGGCATGATTAAATTAGTTAATACTAAATTAAACTAACTTTTTTTTGTGTGTAATTAAATTACCTTGAAATTGGCAGTCCTCTAATGTTTAAAACACTACCAAATTTGCCTTAAGTACAACCGAAAGATTCAAAAGGACACTCAAACAAAACAGACTCTAAAATTCTGATAGACATCAGAGAATAGTGACACTGGGCAGCGCTGTCGAGATCTAAGAACGTGTCTGTCAGCCCAAAGGTGACTTTTTTAGGTCTCTTGAATGTGGCCTGGCACCAAACCCAAAGTCCGCCTAGCCTCGGGCAGCCCCTGAACGGTGCGGTGGGACATGGGCTGAATACATCATGACGGTCATAATGACTGTGGAGAAGGCTCCATTACCTGGGAGTCTGTGGGAGGCTGATAATTACCAGACACACTGGCTCCTATCATTAGCCTTACTGCTTTAATTCTTCATGCATCTGTTCTCTCCCGTATTAGCATTCTCTCTGGCTCCACTAGCCCTGACCATATGCATTTACCCTCTAAGGCAATGTCCGAGCCATTGGCGGCCCTCATTTGGAGTGTTAGATGATGCTTCATGCTGCTAATATGAGAATAGTTTTTAATGATTTAGGTAGAGGAAGAACTAGTGTATCACTGCTTCTTTTACCAAACAAAAGCCACACCTTCATTCTTACCCTGCAGTTCTGCGCTCCTGGATAGTGGACTAATTGATGTTTGTTTTTCCATCTTTGGAACTGTGACAGAAGGACAAATGATCTTATTATTATGTAAATTGCTCTGCTATCTCATCCCAGTAAAAGCAATGGCCTGAGCTCAGAGCAAAGAGAGTGCCTGCAGTCATTGCCCGATCAAGCTGCTCCAACTCGGCCAAGTCACGCATGCAGAGGAACCCTCGCCGAGAGCTCGCCGCGGGAGTCCGCCTGGCTCAGCAAACATGGTATGTACGCACACACAGGCACTCAGTTAGTCTCACAATCCCTCTAATTCATAAGCAACGGAGTGGAGTGAGTCAGAAAGCGTACGGAAATAAACAGGGGCATCTACGGCATATGTACCGTGACGGAAATGAACGAGCTACTTTGACACTCCAATTAGGCGCGGAAGGGTGCACGGGTGAGTCTGACTAGATGAGTAACAGGGGAAGTGTGACCGTAATCAATTCCCTTATTGAAGATAATGTGAATAATTCTCTGCTTGGAAAGCACCCAGAGCTCTCAGAGGATCCAAACTTCGGAGCCTATATAGCTGAGATGAAAACAAACGCACAACTGCAGAAGCCGCGCTAAAAAAAACTAATTACGGGGAAGATATCAAAGGCTAGTTACATGCATCGTCTCGGCTCGTTCTTAAAAGGTTTCCTCTAAAGCTTCTTTTGTCGTGCTGTGTTGTCAACAAGTGGGTCGTGAGACCGGGAAAAAGTTCTTAGCCATTCGTTGGTGGGTTGCACGTGTCCAATTAGAGCTAGAGTTGACTGGCTTCTTGTTTGATTGCCGCACTCGAGAAATTGGTCCCATTTCATAGGCCAAATACAGCAGTAAGTAAATAACAAAGGAACTGAGGATGCAGTAGTTCTGTTCTAAAACAGCACAAGCCAGTTTTTGATGGATAAACATGCCTATGGCAACATTTGTCCAAAATGATACACGTTGCTCCTTGCATGTTTTACGACACTTTCAAAGTGAAATGTCCAGAAAGTGGTGATAAAAGCGCATTCGGTTTTATGAGACACAGATGATTGTGAATTTGGCAATGCTTTTTATGCTGATTGCTGTATAGATTTGGCCAATTTAGAAATTAAATGTTCTTTGAGTAGCACTAAAAGGTTAATGCTTTTATCGCAATTGAAAAAAAAGTACCACCTGCACTAAATCCTACCCTAAACCTATGATTGCAAGTGCAATGCTACCAGGTGAGCTACCGAGTGTGTTTACTACACCAGAAAAGCTATATATGAAGCTAATTATATGACGCAAATGTCAAAATGCATTAGTTTACAAATCATGCATGTTGAAAGTGTTTTGAGGTCATATCATTGTATTGTGCAATGAACTGTGTGGAATCAAGTCTTTATTATTTGATAATCTGCCCTTGTTATCACATAGTTTTGGCAACTAGCAATGAATTGTATGTATATAGTTATGTTATTGGACTTTTGCAAAAATGTAGTAGAGGCATATTTAAGTTGCATATTTAGGTTATAATATTTAAATAATAAAAGGCTATATAATACGTTCCCAGTCAAAATCCCAACGCACTGTTATCTCACAATGCAGTATGAACTAACATTTGTTTTTACAGTATTTTAGTTACCATGGCAGAAAATAACCTAGTATTTTATTCTAAGAAATTACAGTTTAGTGTTGTAAAATCTAGTGTATGCTGTAAAAATTACAACAACTTGTATTTGCATTTCTGATACAGCTGCAGAGGCATGCTCATGTGGGCAGTGTGAATCCTTTAATGTTACCACGTGTATATTTTGTGTGTGCGCTGAGAAGTAGGCTATAGAGAAGTAGTCTTAACCCACTTTAAACTCAAAATACTGTAATTAAAAAGGCTAACTAGTACACAGCGCTCCAGGACACTTCAGACTGCCTCATTATAGCTAGATTCCTTACAAATTATTATTATGCTTTTTGACTTGGTTTAGAAAAAGCCCTGGAAATTTCACTGAATATACATAATATATTATTTATTACTTAGCACACAAAACATACTGCACATATTTTTGCAATATTCAGACTTATTTATTTATTTAACTTCTGTGAAACACAAAAGTACAATAAAACTGCTATATTTACTACACACACTATTCAAGTCTTCTGAAGCAACACACACATTAGAGAAGTTGCAATGTCTGTTTCATGAATGAATTGTCCTTTTGAGTCGAATCTCTCAATGAATGGTTTGATCCAGTTCATTAAATCAGAGTAATATTGGCTCTCAAGTTGACTCCGTGATCTTGCTGCAATGGCAACAAGCCCACTAGAGGAGAAGATGATCAATGAATAATTTTTTTAAATGAGTCTTTTTCTGAACCAGATCTATCGTATGACTTCAGAAGATTTGAAATAAAGCACACAAGTTGTATGGATTACATTTGTAAAAATTTCATGGTGCTTTAGCCATTACCATTCATTGTAATCACATGAAAAGTGTGACCAACTACATCTCCTCTTATGTGCTACAGAACAAAGAAATTCATACAAGTCTGGAACGACATGAGGGTGAATACATGATGACAGAATTTTCATTTTTGGCTGAACTTTCCCTTTAAAAAGGGACTTTTGCAGCAGAACAAGTGTCTGCTATTGCATGCAGTTACTCAGGAGATGATGGGCCTGGAAGCCATAATTACTTATTTATACGCAAATGTAAACCACCAAGGAGTTTGTCAGTCATTACTGTGGTTTTCATCATTGTGTCTGAGGGTAATCTCATATTACTCCTGCAATTCCTCAGAAGGGCACAATCTTTCTATGAGTTTAATTGCTAATTAAAAACTACCATCTGAAGTGATTTGCTCCATTACTAAGAATTCATGTTGTTTCCAATAAAAGGTCCATGCCTTCGGACAAGAAATAAGGATTGATCATTGTAAATGTTTCTTAAACCCAATTTAAAATGTCCTATTGCGTGACACGCATCACCCTGATGACGTGATTTATTAAAATGTATTAAAACATAGGTTAAAAGAAGAATTTATTGGTCAATTTCCACATCAAAAATATAAAATTAGTTATGCATCCCAAATCCAGCACTTTGAGAGAGTTTTGCAAATCTAACGCCAATATAAAGGGAAGAGAAATGACCACCTCTTTTCATCTTGAAAAGTTGAAGTTACGGTATTGTATCTCTAGAGCTTGCAGCAAACTTTCATGAGAATACTGGGCCTTGCCTCTATTAATGAAGGGCTAACTTTGCATATATTCCTCTGTTACAAGATGAAACATCGCATGAATATTCAGTTGCTCTATATTGCAGCGTACTTTAAGATCCATGGGGAGAGATGTTAGGTTTGGTAAACTTACAGTAAACACTGTGCCAAATCCTAGTGGGTATATGAGCATGTAGATATACAGTACAGTACTGTAATCTGTCATCATCACTAATGCATATTTGCAAACCTTTAAAACTCTAAAATGCAAAGTTAAATAATTTAATGTGACCTTTTAAGGTTAAATAATAAAATATAATATAATGTAAATCAATTCTTGAGACCTTTTTTTGCTATATTTGCTCTGCATACTTTATTCCTTTTTAACAAGATGTTGATTAAAAGCATCCCTGCGGCATGATGTTGCCACCATCATACAGTATGTCTCTGATAAATATCACTAAATTTATGTAAACTAAATTCAACAAAACATCAATGTAGTATGTATATTTCAATAAAATCTTGCACTGTATATATCGGAGGCATTTGAAGGGTTCATTTAGAACACACTAATGAGGAGTCTCAAATGCAAATATATATTTCACTATAACATACAAGTTGTTCCTTTAGTGTAATTACATGACATGTTTGTGCTCAGGGGTTGGACAGAACTATCAGACTCCAGTAAATGAGGCTCATTTGATACCCGTTGGCATCTCCTCTGCATCCATATTAAATGTAATGTAAGTAGTCAGGCGAACAGCGTGTGCTCTGTGTGGCAGGACGGGAATACGAAAATCAATAGAGCTCATCTAGCATTAGAGGAGCTATAAAAGGTCAGTGTTAAAGAGCACGGATGAAAGTGGGTTAATAGCATGAGCAGTGCTCGTGAGGCTCTGGGTGTGGCTAACATAAAGGGGAGGAGCCACTTTCCTAAAATATAAATATTATAATTTATTAAAACATTGCATATTGTAACATAATGCAATATACTCAGCATGAACTTCAATTCCCAATAGTTAAGAAGCCATTACAAACATGAAGTAACACAACTGTTTTTAACGTTCAGAAAAAGAAGAAATGTTTGTTGAGCAGCAAATCAGAGTATTAGGATGATTGATCACAATTAGGAGATAATAAGAAAAACTATGAGGGGAAAAAAAAGCCAGAATTGAATTCTGACTTTCTTCAGTTCTGAGTTTACATCTCACAATTCAGTTTTTTCCCCAGAAAAAAAAAGAAACAGAAAAAAATGCAATTGCCACTTTGAATTGCGAGTTTATGTCTTATATTCAGACTTGTTTTTTCTAAGGAAATCTGATGAAACTCAGAACTGCAAGAAAGATAATCCATACTCTGAAATAAGATGTTAGAATGACCTTTTTATTATTTATTTATTTATTTATTTTATACTGTGGCGAAAACAAGCTTCCATAAGAGACTTAAACAAATAAAACATTTTAAAAAATCTTACAGACCCCATATTTTTACATTTTTTACACAAAATGAAATGCAAATTGTAGCGTACTTTGGATTTACATATTGTGCATATTCTGTTTCACTTTATTTATTTTTATTTTTTGAAATAAGTATACAGTGTATACTGTTCCGTATTCAGTAAGCTAGTATTCCACTCTAAGCTCTTATGATGGATCATTAAAGAATTCTTGCATAGCAACTTGAGAACTGTAATTAACCCAATATGGTAATTAAATGTACATTTTTCTCGATATATCAACGCACTGAAAAATAAGCCATGCATTGGTAACATCACTAATGAACATCAATTAAAGTAGGGCTGAATAAATTGAATGCAAGTTCCAGCCAAAGCCATCTGCAACAGCCTTCACACTGTATCCCAGAATGCCAAGAAAAACCCCAAGGGATCTGTTCAGTGGCAATGACTTACATTAACATGATCCATTTCTGTACTTTCCTGTGCTTAGGGGTCCTACAGTGCAATCCTGACCACCAGCAGATGCAGTCATATGTGCATAATGCATCGGTCCAATATTTATTTGAGCCTTCAAGAACTATGGCTTTTCAAAGCAATCTGAGGAAGCTTCTGGGTCATTCTAAGCGGTATTTTTAAATTTCCTCAGCATATAGTTCAAGCCCTCTAATTTCAGCATAATATTTGCTTGTCATTTTTCTTATTCTATAAAATATCAAACTCACAAAATGTTAGAGATATGAATCATAAGTTACAGTATCTTTCAGTGCCATGTACAGACCTCCGGAGGGGCATGGGAAAAATCAACTTCAGGGCAGGTGGTCCCCCATAGACAGGACCAAAAGGGCGTTTTACCATTAAACGGGCAGTGGCACAAGCCTAAAAAATCACTTTAATCCCCATAAATCATAAGCAGTTCTTAGAACAAGCCGTTTATATAATCTGTAAAATGTGACGTCACTTTGCACAGGCCCGGTCCATGACTGTTGACGGACACTGCCATATTAACAGAAACCTCACCCTGAGTGAGCTGTACACAATCAGCCAACCAGCAGTGAGTGGTTTTCTGTTTTTATTTTATTGTTTGGGTCGGGTCATATTATTAGCATAGACAGCAGTATAGGTACTGTTTATTACATTGCTGTCACTTAATACACAGATCTAATATAAACATGCGATTTCTTTCCCAGCTGTTTACCTTCACGGACATAACCGACTTATTTTGTAACTTACTGTGTGTGTGTTTTTAACATAGCATTGTGTATATTTGACAGTTTAAGCGCAATAAGACATGAAAGAAACATAGTTTAAGATGCACATGCCATGTGACAGCCGCTTTCTGTGCGCATGCTTCGGATGTGTGCGCACAAAAAACGTATATCAGAAGTTTAAACTGATATGGCTTTAAAATACACGATTTCAGTGCGATAGTCATGATAATCAAAACCAAACACGTTTTTTTTTAGCAGAGTATCTGAGGAACAAGTTGTAAAAGCACAGAGCAGCAACTCATTTGCATTTAAAGAGACATGCATGAAAACAGCATGTTTATGCTTCCATTCAAATCTTGTAAAAGATAGGTGCCCTTTTAGCTTTTTTGACACAGTCTTTCTGTCTTAAACACTCTATGACAAAAGCCAAATCACTAATTACATCCCCCAGGAAGTGACATCATCATGGTGGGAAACATCAGCACAAACAGTAGGCTACTCGTTAATGGATTTGATTAATTCTATGATGGTTTTGTGGTAGTACTTGTTTTGTTGGATTCTAAAACTTTTTATCTTGTCTGATAAAATTACAGAAAGACTTCAAAAGACAGCCTAAATGAATCAAAAGCTGACACTCTCATGTAATCTAACTCTGTTGAGCAGTGGCTAACTTTAGCTCTTTTATTTACATCCTGTTAGCTTCCATCCTGTCAGGCGTCCTTTAATTTCTTTCCTACTGTGTAAATAATCAGTTTATAATTAACAAAGTTTTATGTACGTGAACCGGTCTCCCATTATCTTTTATAGAAAGACTTCCTTACATTACAACACATTCATTTTTAAAAGATACACAGTTAAAACGGTTCTGCATTAGAGGAATGGCCCTGCTATCACTGACTGCAACCCACAAGTCGATCACTGAAGCAAGAAAGCAGGATGGAGAGAACCGCTCTTTGCATTTAAACCACGGCAGCTCCAAGCGCTGATTAAAAATTGCTCAAACCGTGCATAATGAGTGTCTGGAGAAGACAAAGGGAAAGACAGCTAAAACAGCGCAAGCGACAGACAGAGAGAGAGAGAGCGGCAGAGAGAACGAGACAAAACGGCAACATGTGGCACTTCACAAGAACCCTAACCATCAGTCATGTTTCATGATGTCACAGAACAGAGTACATAATGTGTATAATTATAATCAGGTCTGACAGGCCCACACACAAGAGAGTTTCAGGGGAGTTTTATTTAGCAGCCTCCGGTTCTTCTGCTGCTCTCTGATCTATCATTATTCATCTCCCAGGATTTACTGAACTGATATAAATCTCGTCAGCTTTTATGAGTACGTTCACAATATCCCAACAAAGTGCTTACTTAAACGGCGTGGTTTATCTCAAATTAGCTGTGGTGAGCAGATTGAATCGACTGAGAGTGTACTTGAATTAGAGCAATTTGAAGACTGCATAATTCATTTATAATTGATTGCAGATTGATGGGAACTCCACAATACAGATGAAATTTAATCAGCTCTTCTGTTTGGAGTGGATGGGGTAAGTATTGGCTATAGTTATAAGTATCTGCTCATATTAGTAAGGCTATGTTTAGACTTTTGCAAGCAAAAGTGATCCAAATCCGCTGGGCAAAATTTTTGCTCGTATGTGACTCAGATTTGTTTTTCATAACAGTGTGAACAGCACAAACCATGGAATCTAATCTTTTTGATTCGCTTCCATATGTGGTCCTAAAAATAAATATACAGCAATATCAGGATTCATACGTCTCTGTGTTTACTTTCATATGCAAGTCACTTCAGGAGTGTTCACATTTGAATCTGATATTAGCCACATTAAAAAAAAGCAGTGAATCAAAATTGAGCACGATAGGCTTGCAGTGTGAATGTAGCATAAATGAACCTTACTTTACTTCTTAAGGTAAATGGACTAAGGTAATGGCTTACGGTGCAAAGGTGCCATTAATAAATGGAAAAGAGAACTTAATTTGCCTTTGGTACATTAGACATTATTGCTTGAATGAATGAATGTTTCTAACAAAACTTCTCATTGTATGTGGCTTCTACACTGCCAATCACAGCACAATAACTACCCCACTTATCTGTACAGGCCATACACATATTTAAGGCATAATTTATTTGAATATGACACGGTTATACTGCCTGTGTCTTATAGTTAAGCATTCTCCACTATTGCATTAAATGTTCTGCACTGTGGTTTCTTTTCATTTATTATCTACTGCAGAGGAGAAATGACAGCAAGGCCAACTTTGGCTTTGGATGATCGAGGGTGGAATGAATGCAGATTTGCTAAGAAGACTTCTTTGAAAGCAAAGTCAAACGAATAAGTATGCCTTTTCCTGTTCATACCATCAGTGGAATGAAACATCTGAATGAAGCGATTACTAAAATGACAAAAAAAAAAAAAAAAATCCAAAAATGCCCATATTCTAGGAGAATTTAATGCACTGCAATGTTATGAACAATCACACACACTGCTCAGATCTCAGTTTCAGATTTATTTATTTTGTTGAATATTCGCTATTCTTAAACTATAAAAAATATATATTGAAGATATTTTAAGGCATATTTTGCATGCTTTTTTTTAAAAAAGATCAACCCATTTGATTTTTATTCAATGTGGTTCAGGTCATCAAGGCAGTACGAGGAGCATAACATTTACTGAGAAAGAAAGAAAACATTATGAGGGTATGTGGGAGGTAAAGGCTAGTCTAATGTGTGTGTGCATGTGTATCAACGTGTCATACACACTCTGGCCCTCAGGATATATGACTGCTGCAGAGTCATGGGATGAGAAATATACTCTAGCACAAAAGGCTGCAAATGCTCACCTGGGAGCAAACAATAAATAACCTCTAACAGATATGGACAACATGCCAGAGAATTTACGGCGTTTATAGTCTCATTTGTCGAGACTGGACTCTCGGCAGGCGACATTAACAAGATTTTGGTAACAGTTAGGGCCTGGACCTCTGCACGTCCCTTGGGGGAGAAGTTTAGTGTTCCGTTTATTTAACAGCTTTGAGTCTGACTTCTCTCTGCACTTCTCAACTTCAGACTAGGATATATGCTGTGTGTATGTTTGTGTAGATGTGATCTCATGTTGTCTCATTTTACAAGCCTGTACGATGTGTAGATATTGTCTCGCTCTGTCGGGAGAATTTAGATGACAAGTCTATATCGGTTGCAAGCTGTGAAACAGTGTCACCACGGCAACTTGCACAGTGAGTGCAAGGACCTTCACGCTGTTCTTGTGAAATTACACAGATGTTTTCCCTGTCAAAAAAGATTATGATTCATTGCATGAAAGCTGATTAACTAACCAGTGCTGCCCAGGCTATTTTAATCTTCCCTACTTCCCAATGGAGGACTGGAGCATTAATAGAGAATTAAAGTTATGGACAATCAGTGCTTACAGCTGAGTGTAGAACCGGCACTGATAAGGGACAGTAGCATCTGGCTATGTTTACACTGACAGTCATTCATTAAACCCACACCAGACCGTTTTAAATACATAGGGAATTATATATACAAAGAAAAACAATGATTAGGGAGCCATAGTTGGCTTCTAAAATAAAACATACATGACAAATTACAGTATTGTTCAATAAAGATGGCTGGTCAGAAGTGTTAAGCATATTTCTGCCTGTTAAAAAAAAAAAAAAGTATTGTGTGATTAATGCACTCATCTGTTTTAAAACTATACGACTATACGTTTATTTATGGCAATCAATATACTAGTACAATTGTAATTCAGTTTGCAAAAAAAAAAGAATTTAATTATAACAAAGTTTTGTGAATGTAGCTAACTTTAATTTCAGTAACAATTTCTAATTTTTCTCCTCCCTTTTCAATTTCCAAATCACATCAGAAAAGCATTTATTTCCAATATTTTAACAGTGTAAATAGCATATCACTAAAAATGCTGCTTTCACTTAGTGTAAATAGCATCTATCGCTAAGAAGATATGCTATTTTCACTTAGTGTAAATAGCATCTATTGCCAAAACATAAAGATGGCGTCTGAAAGTTGCATTTGGTGGTCAACTTGTGTTTAAATGCATCTTTCTGACTAACTTTTTGCACTTTTGATGTCATTTAGAGCGAGAAATCAGTATTATAGTAATTAAATATTCATTTAGTTATCATCAAAACTTGTTTAATTTTGTTATAGATCATTAAACTCTTACACTGCCTCAGAAGCCTGTCCAAAATGAGTTTCATCAGGTGCCTTCGTGCAAAAACACTGCCTGCAAAATGATTTGCCTAATAAGGCAACGAGGCAGCAAGTCTTTGGATGCAGCCATTGACTGAGAGATTCTGATTCAAATGGCTCAAATGTTTTTGCCAGTCTTATTAAAAAGGACCAGTTCTTATGTATTTGAATCGGAAATCATGCCACACAGCTGTGAACGCTGTCATATCTAACAAAACCGCATATCACCGCGTTACCAAAGTTATCCCGACTACATTTTAAATTTTAAAAAGTTTTTTTTTGATGCAGTTTTGTTGCGTTTGTTACTAATTTAGTAGACCTCTGGAGCTGTGACAGAGAGTATGTCATGGATGAAGTGGATGAATGTTGGTACGGATTGTTGAAGATTTAGTGCGGATTGACGTCGGTGTGTGACGTTTTTGGTCTAAATCCCAAATTTAAATGTTTGTGACCTCCTACATTTCCTCGTTTAATAACTGTGGTGTTTCCCAGCTGCTTTCCCATGATAAATGCTTCGGCGTGGTTTGCTTTCATAACTAGCTGTCCGTTTGCGTAGGTGAGCTGGGCTTCCTTCTTTCATTGGTGATGGTGGGTGACTAACAAATGTTCATTCATCAGGCACCTATCACAGTGGGCATAATAATCCTGTTTTGTAGGCTATATTGCTAAAAACTACACCCATGGCTCTGAATCTCTTAAAGGGCTCATATAGTGCCATTTTTGTTCAAGTTAATATGATTCTTTA
>SCHK01439847.1:7386-18076 GCA_004124795.1 Poropuntius huangchuchieni
GTTTAGCTATATTTATGGTAGGAAATTTACAAAATATCTTCGTGGAACATGATCTTTACTTATTATCCTAATGTTTTTTTGGCATAAAAGAAAAATAGGTAATTTTGACCCATACAATGTATTGTTGGCTATTGTTATAAATATACCCGTGCAAGTGGTTTTGTGGTCAAGGGTCACATATTATCTACAAAAATATTAAGCTGCTTCAAACTGTTTTCAACACTGATTATAATAGAAAATATTTTGTGATTACTAAATCAACATGATACAAGGATTTCAGAAGGATCACATGAAGACTGAAGTAATGGCTTTGCCTTCAAAGGGAATAAATGAATATTGACATAGAAAACATTTATTTTAAATTCTAATAACATTTTACAATATTACTGTTAGTTGTACTGTATGTTTGATGAAATAAATGCATGCTTGGTGTGAATTAGAGACTTCTTTCCAAAACATTAACAAAATTGTACTGACCCCAAACATGAATAAACCCCTCTATCAGAAAGGTTTGAAGAATATCGGTTCAGCGCTACCTTGCAAGTACTATAATAAAGCCGGCACACATCTCACAGGCAGGAGTTGGTATGGGCTGGTTGTTATTATATATTGTTTACACTAGGTGATTTTGAAAATGCTGTGATGTGGTAAATGGTCAGTCATGACATTCGGTCAAAGCGTATCAAGGACTGCCAGCGGGAAGCCTCTGAAGACAGCAGTTTTTCCTTCCTTTTCTCCAGATAAGCTCCATTAAGGCTGTTCCCTTCATCCGTCTTTTGCTACACAGCCCAGTTGCTATGAGACCCCAATCAGTAGAAACCCAATTAAAGACACAAGGATGATTTTGGACCAGCTAGCTGAAATGGTCTTTCCGATATTGGCTAAATCCTGCAGCTGATGAGGACAAAATATCCCCGTTGTCATATATCCTCCCCCCAATCTCGCTCTCACTCTCTCGGTCTGTTTGACCTCTTAAGTGACCTCTACTGTAAAATACAGCATTTAGCACTTTAAGTGGCTTCACGTCACGTAGTGAGCTAATTGCTCGACTTCAGTTGTTGAAAATTGCATTTTCCTTAATGAAGCTGACCGCAACGGAAGCGCTTCTTTATTTGCCCCTGCATTTCGAACACAGAATAGTGTGAAACACACACACACACACACGCAAATAGGAGAGTTTAACGATAAGAAAGGCGGGGAGGCGACTCTCGTGCGGCGATAAATACTCCGCCATTTCAGCCGTCCTGGCGACAAAAGCGAACGCTCTCCATGAGACTTACATGCAAACACACAAGCAATAAGACAATTATTTAGGGCTTTGATAATTACGTGTCAAAGGCAGTGCAAGTCACCAGATAATTAGGTGAGAACTGAATGGTAATCCACAATGGCGTCCCTGGAGGCAGGGGGAAAAAAACACTCAACACATTCCCAGAAGAATGAGGGAGGAATAAAGTAGCGAAGAGATAAATAAATAACATGGGCTTTTAAAAAGGAACGTGCTTACCAACAAATAGCACCATGAAAAAAGCGGCAATTACCATGGTGAGGGAAGACAGTGTGGACGCACACACACTCACGCGCACGTGCGTGCGAATCCAGATGCGGGCTGATTCAGGAAGCCATGCTGTTAGCATCGGTGCTGAGTCCAGACTAATGCATCCAAACTGCTGCCATAATCTGGACATCCCACTGCGTGGTAAAATGAAGCTTAAATATTTGATTGATTAACTGTCCAATTACAACCAGTGAGAGAGGGCCAACACTGCGCACAGCTACATACATGCACATCCACACAACAGCAGTATGTCTTGGCAAATGTATGCACTGGCCCTAAAAAGTATTTGGACCATAAATTAAGCTACACTTAAAAACACACCAATGTCAAAGAATCTAACAAATTTGGCGTAGTCAGCAGGATCAAACTAGATCTACAAACAAATAATGCTATCCCCTTCTTATTCTAATGAACTATTACTTTTAACTGGGGCCAGTTGCACCATCTTTGTGTTGTGACTTGCACACTATTAAATACTTGAGTGCTGCGCCATTAAACTGAGTTGAAACAAAACCAAACTACATACTTACAGAGTTCTCTAACCTGAATTAACAGCCTTTTGGTTTTATTTGACATGTTTTAGACCTGGGTGATTATGTATATCATTATTTGATACCACAGTTTTACACTCCTAAGATAAACAACAATATTTAAACAAATTAATTTTTAAGAGCTCTCAAGCAAGAACCGATCCAAACCATGCTTTCTCTGTCATCATGTGTTCATGCCAAAACAAAAAATAAATAAATAGTAAATTATCTAAATATCACTATTATCTAAATAGTTTCAAACTTAACCTTAAGCTGTATATAATGATCATGTATTATAATTCAATTAAAATATCAATCATTACCACTGACAGTTACATCAAGCAAAGGTAATATGAAATATATCACATACAGTAACAAGAGAAAATGGCATGCACAGCTATTCAACAATAATCCTGTTTACACATTTAAAGTCTTCTTCTTGAATCAACAAAGGGCAGATGTCATATTCAGCTACTATAAATCCCACTTTACGGAATGCTTACAACCTACTACTGCAGCTATGTCTTGCCTTAAACTAATTTGAGCCAGTTGTTAGTAGTTACTAAGCCTTAGTAGTTACTAGTAGTTATTAGTGCAAATGTATATTCTAATTTAAGCAAGGTGTAGCTCATCACAATACCTCTGCACATAATCCACAACACGTTTTACAACCCAAAAGTGTCTAATACATTCATCTTAAGTTTGAACAATATATCAGTCACATGTGATGTTTCTTTAAAATACACGTTCTTTGGCTTGATAGTTCAGTGGTGTCACGATAAACTTAATCTCCGTGTCCTTTGCTAGCATTGTGCTGACCCCACTAAGACATCTAACCTCTGGAGCCAAGAGGGGCTCAAAAGGAGGTGGAAAGTTCTGGCCTTTCTTCATTCTCCAGGTCCAAGAGGGCACAGGCCAGCCCTCATTCCTCTGGCCCCCCGCTCAGGCTGAGAAAACAGCGGCAGCTGCCCCTGGAGCTCCGACACCCTGCACAGGAAGAGACAACACTCGCGCCTTCCCCTGCTTTGAAGCCTGGGCCTCAGCGCCTGGCCGTCTTTTGTTTTTGGGGCAGGAAGGAAACCCTAAGCACCAGGACACTATGAGGCCCTGGGGAGGCAGCGTGTGCGTCGGTGTGGATATATCTAACCCCTGTGAGCGTCCAGCCAAGAGTATATTCCTAGGTACGTGTGCATTTATAGGCGCCACAGCGGCCAGTTTTTGATTTATGGATGCTAGTAAGTGGACAGCGAGTGGCGATAACTTCCCCTTCTACTTCCTGTCGCTGAGTGGAACGCCACGTGCAAAGGATGACATCGTCCAATGTGTTGTCCCGGAAAGGCTGGGCCAGAATGGGGTATCAGTGGACCCTTGTGAGCGGAGATGGGGCGAGCAGGCGACGCTACACGGACAGACACACACACATACACACGTCAGCAAAGGCGGGCGAGGAAAAGGAAGCCGGGTAAATATTTACTGACACAGCACAAGCGGTGAGCGTTTGACACCTACTGGAAACAAAAGCGAGAGGATAAGGAGCGGCGTGCCAGGAAAGGCAGCGGTGCTGTGTCGAGCTTGCACTCATGGAAAACAAGAGGAAAGAGGGAAACATGGGGGCAGGATGAGTGAAAGAGCAAGTGAAGGGGGCACAGGGGTGGGGTGCGCTCGGGCATCAGTCACTGTCGAATAAAGGCCACACACAGGCGACTCCTGAGGCTTGCAGCTCTTTGAGGCCTCACTGACGGTTTATGCTTCAATTACCAAAATATACCATCACACTACCAGGCTTTTTGACAGTACCATGGCAATACCATTACTGCACCACAGTACTGATACAAAATCTTTTGTTAAAGATTTATTTGTCAGACATGGTAGGTCTTCTTGATGCAACAAATAGCTGTAAATGAACTCAAGTAATGGACTTTAACTAGCCTCTCGACGCCTTGAGGCAAGTTAGAAGATATGCCGATATGCTTCAACTTCAAATACCTAACATGCTGAAAACATATTGATAGCGAAGTAAACACACAGATAGTGTACCAGCAGTGTGTGTGCGTATTATGTGCTCATCAGAGAAAGAGGGGCCCCGGAGCAGCTGTGCCTGGCACAGGGCCCATGAGGAGAGATCTCGGTTTGGATGATAAAAGGCTGATGGGGCCCCTCATTTTGGACCCGTTCTGCATTGATCCTGCAATGCCTTGAACCCTGGAGAGAGAGCGGAGTCTGAACACTGTACCGACAAGTGTGGGAGTGCGTATCATCACGGCAAACTCTCCTTTTGTGTCTTCACTCTTTGTTTGTATTTTCACATGTAGTGCGGCTCATTCAGCCAGCTACAACTGTTGGTGGGCAGTTGTTGATTTTACATAGTTTCCAATTGGTCAGATGCCACCGATTCAACTGATCTCTTATTTCAATGTTAATTATATTAGCAAGGTTCCCACACCTACTGACCAATTCAGTTTCCCAAATTTCCCGTATTGTCTCCATGTTGTCATGAAAAAGTAATTGAAAATAAAATATTTCATTAGCTACAAATTGATCTTTGTAAAATGCAATGTTTGTTACGATACATGGACATCAATATATGGTTCAAGCTTATTTGATAAAAATAAAGTAAAAACAGTAATATGGTGAAATATCATTATAATTTAAAATAACTTATTTTTTAACATTACTTTAGTCTTCACTGTCACATGTTTCTTAAGAAATCATTTTAATATGCTAATTTGATGGTCAAGAAATTGAAAAATTGCAATTTATTCCTGTGAAATACACATCTTTTGTAACATTATAAATGTCTTTACTGTAACATTTACTGTCAAAAGCTCACGATTAAATGTGTTCTTGCTGAATTATTTATTTTTTTTAATAAAATAAAAAAATAAAAAATAAAAAACACACCCCAAACTGAATGGTATACGACAATTGACTATTTAACTGCACAACTATTCCACAATTTTACAATTAAATGACATTTTCCAAATTTTCCTTGAAGCTTGAAGTATTGACTTAACAAAAGATATTGTATATTATTAGGAATCATTCATCTGTATTATTATATATTATCTTTATATTTGTATTAGTTATGAATTCAGAGGAATCACTTCAAACTCTACATTTGAAGTCATTACATTATTCTTCTGCGCTTCTAAACACACCTACAAAACAAGTGCCGAACATTATTTTTGTGGAGCGCAGATGTCTCACAAAGACAGATGAAATCCCGACGGCTAATTAAAGTCTTGTGTTAATTAGGGGAGATTTTACTTAAGAAAGAATAGTACTAGGTGCGATCACAGCAACATCTTCATCACCTCTGAAACTGTTGAAGCCGGCGTGGATATTGCTCTCGCACTGAAACGAGGGAACGGTATATTTCAGAGTGTGTGTATCAACAGGGCAAAACCCAACTATGTGTCTCCCTCAGCCTTTCGGCAGTGCCATAAAATAGAAAGCTAACCTCAATATTTCCCCTCTCTGTGCTGGGACTTGCTGGCCCATTAAATTCTCCTTCCCATGTGTCATCCTGCACATTTCCACCATGAAATTTTTGTATAATTAAACTTTCTTAATGATTTATAAGCTATAATAATAGCCGTAAGTATTTTTGAGCAGGTTAAACTGACACCCTGTAAGTGCACATGTGGGGCTGACCCTGTTTTAACAGAGTTTTGGATCATTGACTCTCCCGGCTGGAAGAATGAGGGACGGAGAGGGATGGAGTGAAGAGGGAGACGCGGCTCTGTCATAACTCAGACGCCCACTGACACGTACAGGCTGGGCCTCGTCAGCCAGGGGAGGTGAGGGCCGGTTCAGGCAGACGGCGGGAGAGACAGGGGTCAGGCTGCCCGAGGTGTTTACAGGAAAGCCCAACTCGCCGTCAGCGCGCCGAGACAAACTAGCAGAGCAGAGTGCACGTCTGACAGAAATACAGCTGCGGAGAGTACACACGATGATAAAAGTACCATTATTTGGATGAATGTTAAGTACACGCTGCTTCTCAACGAATATGACATCCTTATAGGGTCACTTTGGATAGACTATCAATAAAAGCTGCTCATGCCCAGAAATGAATCCTGAATATTAAACACTGCGACCGGAAAATAGCACAAGATCCTAAAACTTAAAAGTCAGATATTTACCGTCTAAATACTTGCATATTTACATGTTATGTCTGCTTTAGACCGCGACCAGACATAACACTAACAATGCGTTTGTCTTCACAAGGGAATACATAAAAGCAAGTAAAATAATGAAACAAAAACGTTTTATTAACAACGAAAAAGGCGTGCACTTTAGCCACTCGAGAAGAAAAGAAAATACTAAGCCTCTTTGAAACCTCAAGGGAGTTTCCTTGCTTGTTTCAGAGTGTACCGGGAGGTCAGGTGTGTGTATGGTACAACTGTGTATTGTCTGTATATGATTCTAAGTACGTGGGTGTGTACGAAAGAAGCTCTCGCTAATGTGTGTGTGTGTGTGTGTGTGTGTGCGTGAGTGCATGTACGCTTTCAAACGTCAGTGTCAGGCCAAACCTCCCCTTTTTTCTGCGTTGAGACTAGCTGCGGGGCTTTTTCAGATGGGCTCTCAGAAGAGACGTTTTGTTTAAACTTTCTGAGGCACTCACCCCATCCTTTCAGTCACAACTCCAAGTTGGAGGAGAAAAAAAAGGGGACCAATGGCTAATGAACGTGACGAAACCGCTCTCCTATCAGCTATCTGTTTCTAAAGCTCTGTCGAGCCTGCCGAAGGGAAAGAACTCCTGAACCCCCCAAAAATGAGCCTCTGATACCCCTGTTCTCAAAGGCAGTCCAGCACCAGACGGCCGAAATTAATGGAAATATATAACAATCTGAAATTAACTTCCCATAGCCACCAGCTACGTTTTAACCAGGAGTTGAGGAGAAGAGAGGGTGAGTGTGCGAGAGAGGCTGGAGAGGAAAAAAAAAAAAAAAAAACCTATTACGGCTTCACAACCTCATCACACACACTTTTATAGACACACACACACACACACACAGACAGCCAGCCAAAAAGAAAAGAAAAGAAAAAATACATGTCCTATAAAATGATCACATTTCTATTAAATAGACAGTTTCAGCTAATTCAGTTATTATTTACTTACTAATAATTTGAGTGTCAAAACAGTATTTATTATTTTATTTATTTAAATCTTGATCTGAAAAGAGTCTGAGAAATAAAAATAGTCAAGCAAAAAGAAAAAAAAAGTTACTTAAGCATAAAAATCTAATACCAAAGCACCAAGAGTGTTATTAATCTTAGAAGTAACAAGTTTCTAAATTTCCTTTGACGACTCCTAAAAAGAACACAGTAATGATTTTTTAATTGATACAAATAACACATATATCACAAAACCAACTGCAGTAATTAGCATTCAACCAAATAAAAAGTAGCATTGTCGTTCAATCCGTTTATTGATGGTTGTCAGTTCGATGCTTATTAGTATACTTAGTAGTATACTTTCTGATTAGCACAATATCTATTATTATGGCCCATTACTAAGGATGTTATTACAGAGAAAGCCCATGTCACTCAAGCACAAAGGGACAAAGTCTGGATTTCGCTAGGAAAGGGATTCAACGTACTAAATAGACCAAGAATGACCTTTCCCCCTAATACACCACTTACTGCAGAATTATCTTTTTAACTATTTAACTGCTGTCAGCGATTTGTCAGAGTGTGGTAATTACCAACCACAGCTGAGGACATTCAAGGAAAAAAAACATTTTATTTATTTAGTTTGGAACCACGGAAGACATTTATGTGCTGATAAAGGTAACTACGAATGCAGTGATTATCTTGTCATTTCTGAATTTTCCTTCTGTGGTTATAATAGTGAGAATCTAGTTTCTGCTGTTTCCTTTGTTCTTTGTCGTGTTTGACGCCTCTGGATGTGAAGAGCAATATTCATGGAGTTCGCAAACCGAGATGCGTCAATTATAGGAATCATAAAGTATCTTTTATGTTGCTTTTAATTTTCTTCTTCGTTTTGCATGTTTGATCATTCAGAACTGTCACGTCAAAATGACTGTGTGCGTCTCAATTTCCAAGTCTCCGGAACTGCAATCCGTCGTCTGAGGTGCTGACTAACTCACTCTCTTGAGTTAAATGTCATTGATGAGTCAAATAAACTTGCTAGGCTATTGTTAGTATGTGTACGTGTGTGGAACACATGTGACCTGAATATGAGACGGCAGGTCAGTTTGAAGGCCTCTGAGACGGATAAAACCATAAATACAGGTAGTAAAAAGTAGTATGGGCAAGGACTAGTGGTTAATCCTCAAGATCCCATTAGTTTATTTTGTTTGGAACAAAAAAAAAAAGACAACTAGAGAGAAAGACAATGAAAAACAGGCTATGGGGTAAACTGTCCCGTTCAACTGTGAATGCAGATTGGAAAAGCAAGTGAAGAAATCTCATTCTCCACACACACACCTACACTGCTCTCATCCACTTTAGTCTATGCAAAAGCAGTTACAAAGGATAAGCAGTGCCCCCTAGTGTTTTTATCAATGTGAAATGAGTCCAAATCAAGAATGTGTCCCCTAAGAGAGAAAAAGTGACAGCGATGAGGGGTAAATCGAGTTGTGGCATCACAGTGGAAAAGCCTAAGGAGGACACGCTGGAGATGGAGAGAAGGGGGAGGAAAATGAGGGAGAAAAGGGGGAGAGTATAAGGTAAGAGGTTAGGAAAAGGGGGATGGGGCAGCTGTGGAAGGACATATAGAGGAATTCTGACATTGTCAAGATAAGAAGTAGACTGTAATGATGCTTTCTGAAGGTGTGAGAGAGCAAGTCGAATAAAAGCAGACATCGGCCATAAGCCAAACACACACTACAAGACAGAAGCTCCATTTTATATATAAAAGCCTCAGAATGTAGCCAACAAAGCAATGTGTGTCAATTGCTGCTAGTGTGCAAAAACAAAACATTAAATTGCTGCCCACATCTCTCAAAACAATGGAAGACCTTTCTCCATGTTGTTTGGTGACATGTTGAGAATCTGCTCTATGTAAGAACAAACTGCAGTTAGGGAGAATTATGTAGTTGAAACTTCTAGTTTGTGATTGAAAGCCAAAGAGTTTATAAATGAACACATGATGTTTAGTTTTGTAGTATGCTTTTGGCTTTACTTGAGGAATTCATCAATGAGAAACTTGCAGTCTCATCCAATGCTGATTCAATCACATTGCAGAACCTTTTGTGAAATGAAAAGTTTAAATGGATGGTAAAGGTTCTTTGTGGAACCATTGATGCCTTTATTTTTAAGAGTGTACATGGAGGTTCCATCTCAGTCTGACTTCAGGTATGTGTGCATGTGTGCAAGTGCACACCCTTTTATGACCAGTAAAAACCCACAGGCATCCGCAGTGGGACGCAGCCCCACACCACCGCCACAGTCATATGTCTTAAGATGACATCAAAAGAACACCACGAGCTGTTGATGCTCCTTTTACCATCTCTCCAGTATTTCACACAACCCACCGTAATTCACAGCACATAAAACCTTAAAACGGCACATAAAACAGTTCATCTCTTTTCAGTGTCGGCTTCCCGGACTTAAAAATTAAATATGTTTTACCGCAGGTACATAACTAAAATATAGAGTTTAAAAAAAAAGGTCTCGTAAAAGATTCAAACAGGATTTGACTACGTGTTCAGAACGGGGAAGCTTGCGTCTCTCCCTGCAGGAGCACTGCGGAGGCGAGCAGACTTCCTCAGTAGGTCCAAATCTATAGAATAATCAGCATCGCATGGAGATGTGTGATATATTATGAATACCCAGAATGCGCTCTCTTATGACATGTGGAGAGAAAGACGGCGAGAAATCTGGCCTAAACTGTTTGACTCGTTGAGCTCACAGCGCTATAAAACATGCTGATATTCAATCAGTTTAAAAACACATGGAGGGTAAGGCAGAATGCTGAATCAGAGACAGAGGAACGAGTAAGAAAAAGCATACTGAGAAGGTAAAACATCTGAAACTCATGGAGAAACCGATATCCAACATCCTCTGTAGGTGAAGTTCAGTGACATTTGTAAAGTGTGGTGGTTTACCTTTCAGGAGAGCACTTTTACAGCTGTTTTTCTTTCTGTCAAGCCTCTTGTTTTCCTAAATATGGATTTTTTTCATCCTGGTCCAATTTAAGAGCACGCGAAAATTAAAATTCTGTCATCATTTACTCGTTCTCATGTCATTCCAAACCTGGACGACTTTCTTCTCTGGAACAAAAGAAGATTTTTGTCCAGACAGCAGATGTCAGTGGTAACCAGAACTGTTTGGTTTCCAAGATTCTTGTACAGTATGTTCCACACAAAAAAAAGTAAGCCATACAGGTTTGAAATGACATGTGAGTGAGTAAAGTACGTGTGAGAAAAGTGTGTAAATGACAACAGAATTTTAATTTATCCTGGTTGCACATAAAACAAAACAAAAAAATAAGCAAGATTTTTTTCTCAGACACTGTGTCCTAACCAGAACAATTACAGCGAAATATAGCACAACGCAATAAATTCACTATTCCATTCAAAAGATATGTTGTTTCATGTACAATGTACACTGTAAAAAATGACTGTGATTTTAA
>SCHK01439849.1:686-13055 GCA_004124795.1 Poropuntius huangchuchieni
CCACAGAGCCGTTGAACCGTTTTGTGCAGGATTGTGGCATCTTTTGAATATTCACTGATTATTATTGTGAATGACGTCAAGAATACCGCACCAATATGGCGGGCGGCTTACGTATCGCGGCCCATAGAAACAGTCGCTAATGGGGCGTCTATGTATATATGTCTATGGTGGGTTCTAGGGTGTCACTAAGGAATTTTTGGTGGTTGCCAGGGTGTTCCGAATGATTACTGTTCTTTGTTTAGGTGGAGCGTTGTTAGGTGGCTGCTAGGGTACTTTGGTGGTTGCTAGGGTGATCTATATGAATGCCAATTCTTTGTTCAGGCTGTTAATTCGTTAGGGCATTGCTTGGGTATTTTGGTGGTTGCTAGGGTGTTCCTAGTGATTGCTAGTTCTTTGTTTAGGCTATTATTTGTAAGGGCGTTGCTAGGCGGATGCCAGGGTGTCCTGAATGATAGCTACAGTATTGCTAGTGTGTTCTGGATGATTGTTAGTTCCTTGTTCAGGATGTGGGCTGCTAGGAGTCAGATAAATAGACACATAGTCAGATGGGCCGTCCAGCAGACAGATGGATGTTAAGATCATTTTGCGTTGCTTGAAGTCTGATTAGCTTGAAATGTGAAAGAAACTTGAGTCAGAACACCCTCTGCTGAGTTGGATGAATGTGTATTCTTGAATTATATTGTGCATCAGACAGTATTCGAAAACACCAAGAAAAATCAGATTTTTCATTGTGTGTACCCTTTTAAAAAACGCTAATGTTGTCTGTCTCCGGTCAGCCTAGTTTTGGATCACTTATTTCAGCCCAAATAACTCAGTTCACCCAAAAGGGAATGTTTAATAACTGAGCAGATGTTGTGCTGCACCATCAAGTTTACGTCAGCCTCTGGCCATGATTGGTTGAGTTCGTAAGCGTCTGGGTCATCTACACCCTCAGCGACTGTCATTTCTCAACCACTCGCCATCTTCTATCACTCTCTCCACCTGTTATCCTCCTGACCTGACCACAGCATGCCGCCCCATCTGCTCCATCTTTACAGTCTGAATTATTCAGTCCCATTGACCAGCCTGGGCTTTGGCTCACGCTTTTGTGTTTAATGTGCTTCTGAATTTTATGGGTTTTGGAATATTAATCCTGCAGGTTATTGCACTCCAGAGGGCCTGGGATTCCCACTGAATTCACAATGATTTGTCTCATCGTCATTCATTTCCATAGATTGATGTGCGTAATTGAAGAATTTGAGGCTCCTTTGAGCATTTTTTAAGAGATATAGTGCTAGGGTATTTTGGTGTCCAAAAAGCCCACTTGGTCTCTGTGATTTTTGGACACTGTTTGTAATGTGTTCTAGTACAGTAGTTGCTAGGGTATTATTTTGGATAGTTGCTAAATGATTATTGCTAAGTACTTTTAAAGTCTGTTGACCACCACAATATTCTTGGGGGTTAATTGGTCCCATCTAGTTTGGTTAATGTGTCCCACCAGGTCTCATTTTTTGGCATGTTGGTGGGGAGTTCTGTGGTTTCTAGGGAATTTTGGATGGTTTTCAGGTGATTGCCCCCAAGGCTGTGTGAAATTCTTCAAGGTCTTTGGGTCCCAACATGGGCAGTGAGTGAAAAGAGCCCACATGGTCTCTATGATTTATTTTGGCATGGTTTGTAATGTGTTCTAGGTAGTTGCTAGGGTATTTAGGATGGTTGCTAGAGGATTGTCCAAAGAGCCCACAAGGTCTCTATGATGCTGTTTTAGGTAGTTGCTAGGGTATCTTGGATGTTTTCCATGTGATTGCCCCCAAGTATTTATATAATTATTTGGGTTCTATAAGTCCCAACATGGATCCATGATTGAAATGTGCCCATCATAGTCTCTTTGATGTTTTGAAACAGTTTATAGGGTGTTTTAAATATTTGCTAATTGGTTGCTAGAGCATTTTGGGTGGTTGCTGGGTGATTCAAGTCTCCTTGATATTCGTGTGGGTTCATGAGTCCTAACATAAATAATTTATTTTTTTGCATGTTTTTTATGGTCTTCTGGGAAGTTGGTAGGATATTTTAGATGGTTTCTTGATGATTGTGCCCAAGTCTCTTTGATAATCTTGGGGGTTAATAAGTGAATAAGTGTAGGGTAGGATGTTCTAAATAGTTGGTAGTGTATTTTGAATGGATTCTAGGTGATTCTTTAGGGTTTCTGAGTCAAAACATGGGTCATTAAGTCAAAAGAACCCACCCTTTATGATTTTTAGTGCAGTTTGTAGGATGTTCTTGGAAGTTTCTGTGGTGTTTGGGGGTATTTTTTTTTAGTCCAACAGGTGAAATTTTTTTGTCCAAATCTCCATAAACTTATTTGGGTTCTATTGGTTGCAACACAAGTCAGTTAGTACAAATTCCTTTTTTTTGGCATGGTTTGTAGGGTGTTCTACAGTATTGTATAGTTGCAAGATGGTTGCTAGGGTATTTGGGGTAGATGCTGGGTGATTGCTTTCGAGTCTCTATGATATTATTGGAGTTTTATGAGTCCTAACATTGGGTCAATGAGTCAAAAGAACCCACCCTTCTCTTTATGATTTATTTAGTGCAGTTTGCAGGATGTTCTAGGTAATTTTTAGGGGGTTTTGGGTCCACCAGGCGAAATTGTACGTCTGATCTGTTAGAAAAAGCAAAACACACCTCTTGTGAACAAGCCCTGTGATTTCAGGTATAATTTGTGTCCGTAGTGCAAACAGTGAGGGGTCAAGGGTTATGAGTCCTAGCAAGCAGCAATAACAAGGGATTGGTTCGTGTCCAATGGTTTTAATGTGCTAGTGATTCAACATTTATGAGAGAGAGATGGACACACACCCGGGAAAAGAAATCTCATTTTGGTTCCTGTCAGTTTTCCGTCACGTCGGAACAACTGAAACCATGTTTGACAGTCAGTGCGTGTGCTTTGATTAATGTGTCTATCGCCATCCGGTACGAGTCAGCTTCTGAGTATAGAGTTAGATGCAAAACCTCAACCTTTCTGTCTGCCCTTCAATTGAATGCCAATGACTCTGAAAATACCATATGTCACGATCAACATGCTAATGTTCGGTCATCACAACGTGCATTAACGGTCCTCCCTGCAGAGCCTCTAGCCATCTAAATGCTAGGACAGGCCAAAACATTGATTCGGAAACATTTTCTGGGATGACTAAAGAGCGCTCGTTTATGGAAATGTGAGCAAAACGAAAACACAGCAGAAATGGCAGCACTCTTTGTCTTTTGTTGCAACCTTTGAAATTTGCTGCTCGTGGCCTATTGCATCATAATGTCTCTGAAGTACATTACACTCTCTGGTGACCCATGAAATCTGCCTGTCTTTGGGTTCCTGGTGGCCCCGTCCCTGTGGATCCTGTGAAGGTTTTTGGTGGTGTTTGCGGATTGCTCGTATGCAAAAACAGCTCAATAATTCTGAATGCACTTGTGACATGCTCCCAGGGAAAGATTGCTGTGTGCTGAAGTGTGCTCAGCGTCACAATATAGACGCTCTGACAAACTTCCATCATCTTCAAGGGCAGCAAAGTCATTAGATGTATAGAGGGATGAATGGCTCATCTCCTGAGATCAGCCTGTGGTAATTACCCCAGCGGTTTGCCTACTATACTTTCAGCGCTCAGTCCAGACGTATGAATGTACGTATAATTTGATCTGAGAATAGATATTAAAGGTGCTCTGTGTAAATTCTGCAGCATGAGAGGCAAAGAATTGCAGAAATAATAATTGATTTCCAACAGGTCAATGTCTCTGCCTATTATTGGTCTGCAAGATAGACAAAAGGCATGATTGGTGAGGTGTTGGGTTGCTGTGTTGGGTTGGTTATGGATGCTGAAAAAAGAAAAGAAATTATTTTTATATATATATGTGTGTGTGTGTGTGTGTGTGTATCTATATATAAAAAATAAAATATATATCTCAACAAAATATCCTATTTTNGTGTGTGTGTGTGTGTGTGTATCTATAAATAAAAAATAAAATATATATCTCAACAAAATATCCTATTTTACTTTGAAGTTTAATTACAGCATTAAATTGGTGAACTGCTTCACTTTGACTTTTTTTGACTTATATCAACACCTGACCTGTCGTTACTTAATTTTCTTTAACAGCATTTTCTCCAACTCCTACATAATTTTTTGAGCCAAATCAATCAAAAATCATTTCAGGAGGTTGTAGCTTTTGTATTTTTAACTTGGCTAAATTTCTGTAATAGACCTTATCTTTGTATTTAATGGTTATTATGGTTAAAAATAGAAGTGTAAAGGCTTCAAGTTTGAGGGAAGACTGCAAATAATGGCAGTTCTATTTTCTCAGATTATTTGAGGTAAAAGTGTTCTTATAGTGTTGCTGGTAGTCTTTTTCACAGACACTTTGGGAGCTATTATGAACATCTCCAGCAAGCACAAGTGGGATCAAAATAGCGGCCATTTCTCATAATAAGAGAGCTGGGGTCAGTTGTGAGGGGCTCTCTCTATTCAATGGAATCTATCTGAGCTGTTTCTGATCGAAAAGAATATCCCTGGTTCAATACAAGTTAAGCTCTGTTGACAGCATCTGTGAAATGCTGTCGATTACCACAGAAAATAATTTTGACGAAGACAAACATCTGTGTTTACTGGAATGCAGTTACTGTATATTAGAAGTCTGTATGAGGAAAAGGGTTTAGATGCAGATTTTATTTTTTTAATATATATATATATATGAAAGTA
This sequence comes from Poropuntius huangchuchieni, assembly GCA_004124795.1. Classification (NCBI taxonomy): domain Eukaryota; kingdom Metazoa; phylum Chordata; class Actinopteri; order Cypriniformes; family Cyprinidae; genus Poropuntius; species Poropuntius huangchuchieni. Next base: position 5,408 of record SCHK01439849.1, read on the forward strand.
TAAAGTCATCTTAAGTGCACTTTTAGCAGTTGGACACTTTGTCTGGGTGAATTAACTTCTTGTTATTCCTTCCATGAGAGCTTTGCAGATGGTTACACCACTTTGCTCTCTGTGCATGAGAATTTACCAACTTCACAGTCATGACAAGAGTTGTGAATTGAATGTAAATTGACACAAACAAGATTAGTAAGTGACTTTACAACAATAGTCTCATATTAACATGTATATGTTTAGTTAAAGTGACTATACTTTTAAAACAGTCTGCACTGTAATGATTTTATTTAGCAAGTAATGATTGTAATGATTTTCTTTTGATTTCAGTTGCAACTGCGTTATTGTACACATGCATTTGTTTGGTTGATAATTAAAAGTACAATGTAAAAGCATGTATGTACACAGTAAGTGCATTGTATCAAATTAAAAACCACTTATAAAGCTGAAGCACAAGCCAATTCTTTTTCTGTCCAAATTGACAGCAGGACACAGATTCTGTCCATAGAGCTTAAGTTGTACTGAATCTGGAACATTATTGGATACATCGGCAGCAACAGACAGGCTAGTGCTTCCACGGTCCTGTACCTGTCAATGCAGATCACCCAACAACATTCATTATGACAGAGAGGTGTCGTTTTCACGAGTGCTGGAGGTATAACCTGTCATGAGTGGTTATGACAGGCCACATGCCATGCTTATGTCATGTTTATGTTTGTATTTATTGTGGAAGCTGTCATGTTAAGCGATGACAGCTAAAACAGCACACTCTCCTGCTGTGCTCCATAAATCAGATGCTTGTTGCAAAGGCCACCGCAGTGGATGTGAAGGTAAACACAGGAGGATTGAGCACACCAAATCTTAGCGGTTTCTTAGATAGTTATCTGTGGAGTGACACTTCAATGGTGTGCAGTGACCGCCACATGCCCGTGTGTAGTATTTCATCAAGATGAAACAGTATTTACAATCCATTTTACTTTCCTGATGTGACATTTCTGAGTGAAACAAGATATTCAGTGATCTAAAATGTAGGGAAGGACTTTGTTTGGAATTCATTGGGTTGTATAAAAGTGGTGTTAGATGGGCAGATTGATTCTGAATTATAAAAAGTGTTTTTGTGTGTGTATTTGTATTATAAAAATGCGTAATAAGATATTTGAATGCCGTTTATTTTTGATTTATTATCATCTGACATGTGGATGCTCTACTGTANGTGTGTGTGTATTTGTATTATGAAATGCGTAATAAGATATTTGAATGCCGTTTATTTTGATTTATTATCATCTGACATGTGGATGCTCTACTGTATTTCTGTGGTTTTTAGCTGTTGCATTGCAGGTCTTTCTGAAGGGTCATCGACAGCAAAATAGGCTTATTATGGGAAAACATTTCCCATATCATTTGTTGTGTGTCCAATAATACGGTATTTTGGCGCAAATTCATTAGTCACTAGGGAGAAGCCAGCCAAATTAGACCAATGCCAGCATGAACAGGTTGCTGGATATCCTCTCATCCTACGCAAAGTGAAAAAAATATGACCCAGACTAGAATAAATATGAATATAGAGCATGCAGCCAAATAAAAGCCACACATGTTGAAAGTTATATTTTTTATGTTAATGTGTATATTGTTGGAGCTATGATGGCTGGAGAAGTGTATTGTTGGGTCTATGTAATTTTTGATGGATGAATTGATGAATGATAGATTGGTGGATGGATTTATTGATGAATGGATGAATGATTTGTGGATGGATCAATATCATGGATGGATTGGTAGATGGATGGAGCAGTATATTATTTGGTCTGCAATATGATTGATTCATGATTGATAGAATGAATGAATGAATGAATGGATAAATCATAGATGGATGGATTTATGGATGGATGGTTTATTTGTGAATGGATGGACTGAGGGATGGATGGATGATAGATTAGATGGATGGGAGAGCAGTAAGTTGTTGGGTCCATGCAATTTACAATTTAATGATGGATAAATTATAGATTGGTGGATTGATTATAGATTGGTATATGGATGGATAAAGCGGTGTATTGTTGGGCTTATGCAATTCTTGATGGGAAGGATTATAGATTGATAGATGGATAGAGTAGTATATTGTTGAGCCCGTGCAATTCACGATGGATAAATAGACAGATAGATACAGTAGATAGACAGATAGAAGGATGGATAGATGGATGGATAGTTTAAAATTGTACAAAAAAACAAGTGCTCAGTCTTTGGTGTCCAGAGTAAAATCTTCCCCGTAAAACAGAACTAGTTCAGAACTGCTGCTGTATTTCACATCAATAGGCTTGTATTTCCACAAATCACAACTCCTGAGTAGCAATTACAAGGAATGGCCTCTTTCTAAAAGTAATTTCCAACTCCAAATGTCGCACTCCACCAGGATCCTGCTCATCAGTCCGAGCGCCTGTAGCACAATCAAACAGACGCCTTTGTCATGTCTCTGTTTGTATTTGAGGGTTTTTTTTTTTTCAGTGTGCTGAGGGACCAGGTTTGTAATTGCTTCTTTGGAACAGGGGAAGAAAAATAAATAATCCTCTCTCAAAGGTAATACTTCAACACACTTTCTGTACTAAGCCTGATTCATTTCCACTCCGGGCCATTTATTTGACTGCCATAATATAGAAAGCCACGGAGTCCAACCTGTCGTAATGAACAGGAAATGCCTCCATTACCCCAGATCACGGGCGTAAAGCTCAGTGGGACTATACGCAAGCGGAGATGAGCTGACAGATGTGCCGTGTTCCTATGCAGAAAGTCACACAGGAAAACATAGAGAGTGAGCGATGATAGTCGCAAGCGGCATTTGATCAACTTCAGCAGCTTTCGTTTAAGCAAGGGAGCTCCCGATCGCAAACCGAATGGAAAACGTGTTTGCGCAAAGCGTTGGTGCCAAAGTGCACGCTCTGTTGTTAAAGGTAGATTAAGAAAAGTAGGATCTGTCTCACTGAGTGACATGGAGATAATGGTCTCGCTGGTGTGAAGTGACGGGGTTTTAAGATGCTTTAAGTCTTAGACTTTAGAGCACAAATTGAGATGAAATTAATGGTTCACTGAGTGTGTACCAGGGTGCAAATGCACTGCCATATCATTCTAGCTGCTAAACGCTGTCTGTAAGTCATCTGCTCAAGTTGTAATTTTGCACGTCAGCTGGTTTTAAAGGGTCACTTTTTATACTTGCGTAATTCTAATGCAGAAGCACATTAGTGAAATGCATTAAAGTGCATTATACTTTCTAATGTAAAACTGTAAGGACCTTTAAAAGACATTTGTTGTGTTCTTCACATGCTGTGCAGATGCTATTATATGCATTTTCTCTCTAGATGACATGATACGTTCTTTAATTTATGGTGCCATTTCCTAAAATCCAGTGCTTCTGTCAGCAAACTTTTATTTCTGTGGTGACAGGAATCAGAATACAGCAGGTTAGGGTTCATGTCATGCCACAATGATTTTTTTTACATTTTTTTTTGTAAGGCATTTGTGTGGATGTAAGTGTTTGTAGCGCAAAACCAAAGAAAATACAGTCTGATCTGTACTATTGTATGCTTCGTACTACTGTTATATTCTATTAATAATAATTCTGTTACTTTTGTATTTAGCAAGGACACATTAAATTGATCAAAAGCGACAGTAAAGACATTTATAAAGTTACAGAGATTTCTGTAACTTTTTGCTGAAAATTCAGCTTTGAATCACAGAAATAAATATATTTAAAAATTTTTTCATTATATATATTTTCACATACTGTTATTTATTTATTTTAGTATGCAGAATACTTTACATAGCTGGCAGTATATATCCTACTCTATTCTACTTAATAAATAAAAACATTATTTTGTATTATTTGAAATATTCACTTAGGAATACAGCATATGCTGTTGTAGCAGACAGTATTTATAGTGACTAGTTCATTTTAATCACAACTGATTAATTTAGATGATCTGATTGTCAGAATTATCAGTCTGAAACGGGCAGCGCAGTACGTCTGAAGTCGACTGAGGATTGAAATGGAATTTCATGATGGTGGCAGGTGCTCAGAGCGGATGTGTGCTGGTTTAAATCAAAGATAAACGAGCTTAACATATCATATCCAGACATGTGTCCCTGAGGATTAGAAATGTGTCAAAGCAGGAATATTAGTCCAACATCAGATGTCTGAGAAATAAGGACAGTCGACTGCATTCTTGACACATCATCTTTTTTTTTTTATAGATAAGTATCTTTTTTTTTTTATTGCAGCAGGATGTGGCCTTTTTATTTCTTGCACAAATTCATTTTTTATTCATTGTTTTCATTATTTTTTTATGAATACAGGCTTTGCAACTCTCTAATTGGCCGGTTATAACTAGCAGAAATCAGCAATGCGTTAAGAATAAAACTGCTCTCATCAACTGGCCCTTTACTACGTCTGATTTTGGCATCTTCTCTTTGTCTCTCCTCAGAACTACAAAGCAGTTCTTGTGGGAATCCAGGAGTTCCTGCCAAAGGAATCCTGAATGGGACAAGCTTCAATGTGGGAGACAGAATTCGGTATCACTGTGTGGCTGGATATACCCTGGACGGCCACGCACAGCTGACCTGTGTCACCAGCACGTCTAATGTAGCGGTGTGGGATTTTCCTATTCCCATCTGCAGAGGTAAGAAGTGACGGATAGACGCTTGGGGAAACTGTGCTTAGAAGCTCATTTTCATTTTCTGGATTCTTGGTTTTTTGAGAATGAGCTGATTTTATTAAAAGGAGGCCTTCGCTGCTTTTGTAGAGCATCACAGGGCGTTAATGCATTTGGACATGCTTAAAATGTCTGAATGTCATTGCATTAGATGATAAAATATCAAAGCAATTGGTTTCTGGAAACAAATGATGCACAAGCTTTTCTCAGAACTAATTTAACTTTTTTTTTTTAGAAATGACAATTATATGACTAGGGCTAAGCAATACAGATAAAACGATATTAATGTTTTTCAGTCCTTTCATGATATGCAGTATATAGCTCAATAATACTGTATATACTCTAAAATGAAAGGATTTTTTTAATCATTTCAACAAAACAGCTATATTTGACAAGTAGATTAAAAAAAAGGACATGTTTTTGTATGAAAATCCGTTACCTAATTTGGTGTTCCTGGTCTTTGCTTGAAAATCTCACATTAGGCTGTATTATCACCAAATCTTGGATTTAATCTTTTTGTTTTCTTTGAATGAGCATAGGTTTTGTATTTCTTTTTGGAGCTGATTGTTGTAGGCCTCATTGATCTGAACTTATGCATCTCAATTTCTGAGAGAGAAAAGCATTATTTGTGTATAATTTTAGCAATATTCATTAAAAAACTGAGGTGCATGAGCTCAGATCAGTGAGGCCAATGATCAATCATTTCCAAAAAGAAATACATAACTGCTAACTGAACACAAGGAGTAGTTTATATTAAATCCTTTAATTTAATTTTAGATTTGTGAATATAATGAAACCTAATTGTAGACAGCAATAGTTAAGCATATAATTTTACTTTTAATGTCAATCATCATTAAATCATTGTAATCATTGGATCAGAGTTCTGATTCACAGAAATGAATCGTTTTTAAATCAGATACACTCTTTTTTTAAATTGTTTTTTTAGTCTGATACTAAAATCACAAATATGTTGGATATTTAATGCAGACAACTGGTTTTTGTTTTGATGACGTTTTACTTGATATGAGGTCAGAAATTCACACAAATGTTTTAACAGAGGAACCAGAGATGAAATTCATCTCATAAATGAATATATCACACTACCATTTGACAGCAACAGAGTATCCAAATGCTAATTTTGAACTGCATGTCTGTGATAAAACTGAACTGCGAAATTTTTAAAACTGCATTCAGTTTTATCATTTAAAACCTAACAGAAGTCTTTTGAAGTGTTTTTCTCATTCTTTTTAAAAATGACACTTACTGTGGTATGTTGGTATCTAATGCATTGACATTCAGATATTTTAAAGTATGGCTTAAGTGTCCAAATGCTTTTCGGGGCCAAAGATTCTTTTGTAAGCAGCATGTTGGCTCAAAAAGGAATCCGGCTACTTTGCTGTAAGCCCGGAGTACTCTGGCTTTGGCTTTGATATATGCGGCTTTTATATTATTCTGTTTTGTTGAATTTCAAATGAATGCTGTTTTTAACTTGTATTGTGCTTAGAATTCTCTCTGCTTCTCATTTGTCTTTCTGGGATTGCTTTAGATATGGTGATTTATGAAGTGTTCTGCAGCGCCTGCTGTAAAATCCTGCAGTTCTTTTGCATTAGTCTTCTTTTGCATGGCGCAATCAAACGTGAGTCGCCCTAGTGGGAAATGCCTGCATGAAAAATATGAAATACAGTTAATAATTTAGGTGGTGCTTTAATTATCAGCGTGAGAAACTTTGATGTGCGCTCAGGTATTGTGGGTAGCATTTTACATTTTGGAATATGACGCATGATTGAACTGAATAAAGATAAAATATGCTATATCCCCAGGATATGTGAAAAATGAGTACTGCTGTATCATTTGTGCTTAATGAAAGATGAGTAGAGCTCAAAACATATCGATGAAAGGTACTTTTTAGTGTAGAAAAGACCTCATTAAGAACAGCGTTTAAACCAGCAAACATGTTTGATGTATTATAGCCTCTCATCTTCTTATTAGTTTTGCTTCAGTAGCTTCTAGTTGGCTGAATGAAGACATAACCAGTATTTCTGACTCACCATTTAGGTTATGGAATTCTGTTTAATTGGGTTTGATGCCTGCAGTGTCAAACTATTTCAACTCTTTGATTTGAGTAAACTCAGAAGTTGCTAGCACAGATAACACTATATTTCCTTCTTTGTTGAGTTCTTCAGTTGTCATTTAAAGGTGCAGTAGGAGGAGATCTTGGAAAATGCTAACTTTAGCCTTATAGCACTGCAAGCGAACGTCCCACCCTCCCTGCAATCACCGTCCAAAGCCACGCCCCCTGAACACATATACACTCTGAGACTAACAAACTAAGTCTGCGTCCCAATGTGCATACTATCCATCCTAAATTCTATGTGATAGTAGTAATTTTCAATACTATTTAGGGCAGATAGGGTGGATAGTATGCACATTGGGACGCAGGGTAAGAATAACAGAGACAACATTACTACAATTATAGGCTACAGCTGTTCCCAATTCCAGTCATTTGAGCTGATTCAGTGAACAAGTGACTAATTCAGTTAAGTGTTTAGACCAATGACTCCTGTGTCCGATTCAATTTGGAAATCTTTGACTGCTTTTAAAAAAGAAAAATTTTGAAATTGAACTCAAGAAATTAACATATATCAAAAAATGCATAGAAATAGCACCCAATTAAACAATGAATCTTTTGATTTGGTGTAGGATTCTTTTTTAAAGCAGGTAAACCGATTTCCAAGACCGTGTGTGTGTACTGTAAAGAGCACATTCGGGGCTTTTCAAGGCATACCAGATGTTTGGAGGCTTGACCATGACATACAGCATGTTTATCAGACATTTTGGGGAGACACAGTAAGTGAATAGGGAAAGAGCTTGTATATCAATATTCCTGTGAAATGTAAGAGATTCTTATGAAAATGTTGCCAAATTGTTAAAGGGATACTCCACCCCAAAATGAAAATTTAGTC
>SCHK01439850.1:753-18355 GCA_004124795.1 Poropuntius huangchuchieni
GCTGCTCTTTCACACTTTCACAAATTCAATTACACTGCAGTACAGTAAAAAAAAAGTGTAAAGTGCCGATTTCTTGCATCCATTTTTTCTTTTTGCTTGTCTGGAAATGCTAAAGTGTAAAAGAAGCTTTTGCTTCTTCGGATATGCTTTATCAACAAAAATGGTTTGGTGTAAATAAATAAAATATTCAGGTTCTTTGAACAGCGCATTTGTGTATCGACCGTTATTGTACCTTATCATTACAAATCCATTACTCTGCGTAAGAATTCACAAAGCACGATGATCCCATTATTAATCCATGATCCTAAGCTCCTAAAATTCTCAAGAGCTATGTGTTTTTCTGAGAACATCCATTCGTAAAGAGAAACAAACTAGAGAAATATAATACAGAAGTGCCATATGAATGCATACAGATGACACCATGAAGTCTCACTTATAAGTAAAGCCTGAACATGCTGTCCTTGTTATATTTGGAGTATTTTACTGCCAATAAATTTTTTAAATGGCCTGACACATGTAACATCAGTATGGTGCTCCTGTGGCGTAGTTATGTATGTGCTCATGTGGAGATGTCAGACTTAAGAGTCACTACATCATGAAGATTTATGGCCTCTATGTCTCTTCTGATCCATATATGGGCCATAACTCCCTGTCCTGAGCATACCAATGCAACTTCAAACTCGTATCCAACAAGCGCAGGATTTTCAGTCATGCCCAATTAAAGGTTTATGCATCCCATAAATCATTAAGAATAATTTATCTCCAAAACAATGTCATATATTTTTACATTATTCATAAAAACTGTTGTATTTTGCTAATTTAATCTAGATTATTTTTATATGACCCACACAGGATTTTTAATACGGTACGCACTTATAAATGACAAATGATATACCATTTTTAAATAAAACATTAATATCAGTATGTCCAAAGCTCCTTCGCATCATTCTGAGAAGCACAACCTTACCTTTCTCACATCAGGAGGAAGCTGCTCCCTCCGCTGTCATCGCCTGCACTGTGCGTTTACTCCTGGAGTTTCTTATTCAGTGGATAGTTCATAAGCTTCATTCTCCAGCCTGGTCCCATATCTAAGGGAGGAGTCACAGTTCCTCATCACACTCATGTCTTTGATCAGAACTCATGGGTAAGCCTATCCCTCAGCCAACACCCCTAAGGAGCAACAGGACACCTTTGAGGACCATCTGAAGTTGGGTCGCAAAGGTGAAGTCGGCACTCAAAGCTGAACAAAGAGCACGGGGCACAAGTCACTAAGTAAGTAGCCAATTCAATCTTTAGCATCTACACTATTCTGCTACATTACACCAGGAATATTTATGAGGAGTAATGCACCTGGCCAACCAGCATAAGTTGGGGTTGTCTGACGTGACTCCTGAATGGCCCGGAATTATTGCATATCCATGGATAAAAGACTGCTTTCACTATAACTATGTACTGATTTTGTGCTATTTATGTAGGAATAAGATCATTTGGACAGTATGGTCAATGAATTTACATGCAAAAATTTTCGGAATGCATGAGCATTTTTGCAAGGGAAAAAAAGAGCATGTACAGTATTGATCGTGCAATGATTGCTATAGCCAACAGCAAAATAAGTTTTTATGGCATTTCACTGAGATTGTTGTGTCTAAACACAAATGGAGATGAAAATGTTTGATTCCCACCGGAATAGTTCTCAGAAAGATGAACAGAGACATCTGTTGGGCCAAAAAAAATGTTCTTGATGGTCTCTATTCCTTTCAAAGTGGTTTCCTATTATCATGTGATGATGAAAGGATGCTACACCATCTGTTTTCTTAGTTCGGAGCAATGTGTGTGACATGCAGCTTTTGCATTGATCTATAAATGTAAACAATGTTTATTTTAGGCCATTATATTATTTTTATTGGTCTCACATCACTCCACAGCAAGCAACTCTGGTCAATTAAACTGGAGCGCAATTACTTGTAATGGGTTAGAGAAAATGTTATAGGTCAGAATTGATGGATTACTGAGAAAAAATAAAACAACATATTCCTAATATAGATCATTTTAATTAATAATTCTATACTGTATTTCATAAAACGTATGCATTTATGTCATAGTCAATAACAAATGTTCAAGTATAAATATATAAACAGATAATGATGACAAGATCAATAATTGATAACTTCTCAATATGCTCTTAACATGCAGATCTATCCTTGTAAAATACCTAAGGCAATCCTTAGAGCAGGGAAAGCAGGGTAAGGGAAAAGATCATTTAATAAGTCATAAAATCTGACATAAAAATTGTCAAAGCAGTAAGAGAAGCCTTGCTGCCATTAATGGGGGGTTGACATCTTAGGACACGAAACCCTTTCCAGGCCTCCCTTGGGCATATTTATAAATCAATCATATGTCTCAGTTGCTAGGCATGGCTATTTTTCATCTCCTACAAATATGGTTATCCCTGATAAGAAGCTGTCTGCAGATAAACTTATCTTGATGTACTGCTTACACTATAAATCAGCACCTATTTTATAGCTGTATGATTATCACACAACACAACCTCTATGTTTGTGTGTGTGTGTGTGTGTGTGTATGTGTAATAGTTTCAAACACACTATTAATATTTGGATGCACATATATATGCAACATATCACCTAGGCAACTGCTACACATAAATATTAAAAGGAAACCAATGGCATAGTTTATGAAACCTTTCAATCTAACTGTTATAAAATGCATCTGGGAATAGTATTACTATCATAGGAGATTGTGGAGAAATAGAGCTCTTGAAAAATGTTGGCACTCTGCATTTAAGATGAGAATGTGCGTCAGAGGTGTTTTGATGGATAGTTTTATGAGGTATGTGACCTATAACAGACAAAAACACGCAGGGCTACTTGACTCACACCAGTGAGCACATGCTATAGTGTTAATTGAGAAGCAAAGTCGTCAATTTACCGTAGCTTTAAATTACTACTCTACAGAATGTAGCAATTTGGATGCATGCTATTCTCAATAACACTGTTCTTTGTGAATCAATTCTAAGCTACTACTGCATTTGCTGAATTTGATTATACACTTCTGAGATCGGTGAATCTAGATTCAAGCATGTCAATTTAGTTGTTTCATACAATATACATGGCCACAAGTCCTGTAAGTTCGCAAGCACTCATCAGTTCACCAGGAACAAAATTAATGAGGCTTTTAGAAGCTTTAGAAACTCTTCCTGCCTCAATAAAAACCTTAGTTGTAATCCAAAGAAAACATAATTGCTGCATATTTCTTGCTAACAATTTACAGCCACCACCTCCAGACACAATTATTGTCTCTATCTTCATTCTAAGAAACCCATCTAATAGAGACTTCAGGAGGTATGAGGTTTACTCGAAATGTGTCAGCATTACATTCCTGTAGCAGACATATTGCTTAAATCCCGAGGTTGCGGATCGGTGTAAGTGACACTGTTGCCAGCTTTTTTTCCTCCCTGTGACTGGCCCATGAATTACATTCTAGACAGCTGGAGTGTTCATGTTGCTGCAGAGAAAAGCTGACAGAAGCGCTTAGCTTAGCCCTGCTGCTAAGCTCCATGCTCCCTGCCTCAGGGAACAGACATGATCAGAGTCAAAAATTCATTATGCTTCCTCATCAGAACCACGTCTAGCACTTTTTTCAAATGCAACAAATTCTTGAACTTTGCCTTAATTTCACACAAAAAAAAAAATTCACAAAACTTCAAAGATTAACTGCAAACACCATCATCAAACACACCTAAAGAACAGTAGGTAAGAAGTGAATTCACCTCAAACTAAAAATCACATTTTAAATTCCAAAAATTTTAATTAAAGTAAACAAATAATACCAAAAAAAGAAAGAAAAAAAAGAAAGTCTGTCATTATTTACATTATTATATCTTTCAAGTCTATATTTTTCTCCCCTGTGGAACTCCAACAAAAAATCCATAATAAAGAATCCAAAACTGAATTTATTATTCACTGATAATCTTGGTGAACTTGAGCACAATAGATAAAGTGAGGTTCAGGGGTTCCACAAATTAGTCCTAAGTTTGTAAATGAATCTTTTTTTTTGATTTGTGAACCAAATCAATGGTTCAGTGAGGAAAAAAAAAAAGCCTAGCTCAAAGGAACAATTTGTTCTCTGATCCAATTATTGAGTTCAACTCACTGACTTAATGGTCTGGTTACAGCAGTTCGCAAGTTAACAGAGTATAAAATCACAGAGTAAAAGATTCCGTTTTCAAAAACACTTCAAAATATCTCATCTCATATTTTTCTCACAGAGAAAAGAAACTGATTATAAGTATGTGTAAATAATGACAGAATTGTCATTTTATAAAGGATTTTGGGTGAACTTTTCCTGCAAAACAGTTCCAATTTCATAGCTGTAATGATTTTTTGATCCCACAGGACAGAGTTGCCTGAATCCCACATGCCAAGATGAAATTTACAAAAAGTAAGGAAGAGGAGCCCACTGCTCCTGGGCAAGGTAGATATTCACCGAGAACCTTTTCAAAATCCATTGATTACAAGTATCACAGCTTTTAAAATTCTCTTTTCCTTCCTCAGTGGCCATTAGGAAGCGATCTAAAGTCTCAGGAGTAATGATCACACAGTTTGTGAAGGAAATCCCAGCAGGAAAAAGTCATCCCGACTTCACCCGCAAACCCATCGCTTTGACTATTCAGGAAGGTACAGTACAGCAGCTTAAAGCAAGACATAATGACTGTGTTTCAGAAGTACTCAACTGACTTTGTTAAACCTTCCTCACAGGAAAGCTTGCAGTTTTCAAAGCTATCATCACAGGAGATCCAGCACCAACTGTGACATGGGCTCGAAACAAAGGAGATGTATCTGATCCTGAAAGATATCTTGCTTCGTATGATCATGTCTCAGGAGAACATCAATTGCAGGTGCGGTAGTGCCTACAGTTTGTTTAATAGCATTAATTTTTCATCCATGCATTGTTTCTAATTCTACTGTAACATAACCTTAGATTTTTAAATGGGGCTCTTACTTACATCTGCTATTGCTCTATTAGTCATTAAAAATTACTGTATTAATTAAAACAAATTGTGTTGCCCAATAGATGCCCAATGTTGGAGTTGATCAAGCCGACACATATAAATGTTATGCAAATAATGAATATGGACGTGCTATAGTCACAGTCACACTCAACGTGATTGAAGGTCAGTACAAAATCTCCACCAGTTGTACCTGGGAAATTTGTGTTAAGCAAAGTACAAGTAAAACAAGTGAATCAGTTATCTGACTCGGCTGTTCTGAAAAAAACTATTCTTTTTTTCAGTTGGGTTCAAGAAGAGCAAAGCAATGCAGGAAGCACGATTAGGTCTGTTTGCATTCAAGTCCTGAGTGAATCACTAAAGCAATAAACAACAAAATATTTTAAATGCAACCTCTCCTGCAGAATAAAGATTTATTCTATATTTTTATTTTTAGAGCAACGAGAGAAAGCAGGAGTCGATTTAAAAAAGACCCTGAGGACCCGGTAAGTTCTTGCTGATCATACCAATGATGGTTCCAGCACAACTTGCATTCTGAATGGCCTGTTTATCTGTTTTTTGAAATGCAAAAGAAGCTGCGTGTGTCCAGCTTGACCCTGGACGTCCTGGGAAGGGGTTTTCATGATGTATTGTGCTTTTGCAGAGCCGAACAAAAGGAGGAGAGGAAAGATGGAGAAGTTGATGAGAAATTTTGGGAGCTGTTGCTGAGCGCTGATAAGAAGGATTACGAGCGCATCTGCATTGAATACGGGGTGACCGACTTTCGCGGGATGTTGAAGAAACTGAACGAGAAGAAAAAGGAAATAGAGGAGCAGCAGTCACAGGTGCAGTGAAAAAATCATTACTGTACTATACTATACTTGCTAAGGCTTAACCAAATCCTTCAAACTAGATAATAAATGTCATAGTTTTCAACATATAAATACACCGGCACTGGAAATGAATGTGATGTGTGAAATACCTCACCGGTCTCTATTACTATTTTTGCTCAAGAAGAGCATGTACTAAATGCCTCTGTAAATCTAGCCTCCGAGGTGTCTTTTCAAAGTTTCGAAAGTATATTTTTAACTTGCTTTTCCTCCAACAGCACATTGAACACCTGAGCAACCTGAGACATATTGAAATCAAGACGCCTGGATGCGCAGAATTTGAATTTGAGATGAATCTCAAAGATCCCAATGCCAAAATCTTTCTCCTCAAGGTTAAGCAATACACACATGTTGTTTGATTACTTCATTTTGCATTTAAAAAAACGATGAAATCAATTTACAAAACATTTTTTGTCACAGGATGGTGTTATGGTTCCATTTACCTGTGATACAGATGAGAAGCATTCTCTGCGTCAAGTGGGCAGGAAATTCATCTTTAGCGTACGCGGTCTGAATGCAGAAGATGCTGGATTGTATCAAGTCGATGTTGAGGGGGTCAATGTCTTCTCCACTGACTTTAAAAGTGAGCTTTAAGCATTAAAAAAAGAAATAGCTCTTAAATGAGTAACATTGTATTCATATTCATATTTTGGAGGATGCCTGAACTTTCTGTACAACTAAAGTGGATGTTGATATATGACATAAGAAATATGATTTATGTGTTGAACAACCTCAACCTTGTACACTGAATTCACCTCATTAGCTTTCAAATCTCATATGCACTTGGACTGAAATTATAAGTCTACAGCGATTTAAAATCCATACCTGGCATTGAAATTCATGCATAATATGTGTGAACATATACATTTTAATTTCTGAATGAATTATGCCTTAACATTATTCTGAGTGCTAACTGCTATTTAAAAGTTGCTATTTATTTAGTACTATTAAAATATTTCTTTGACTTGAATGAAAACAATTAATTTATGTGTTATCGCATATAGTACAGTTTTATGTTAAAGCATGCTTGTTTTTGTCTCTACCTCTACAGTTCCAGTGGTAGATTTCTTGGTAAAGATTCAGGAAGTGAAGGCTGTGGAAAGAGAGGATGCCGTGTTTGAGTGTGTCTTATCTGCTCCGCTCTCTAAGATCTCCTGGGTAGGCAAGAACGTCACCCTTGAGCAGGATGAAAAGTATGACATCTCTGTCTCTGAGGACATGTTAATCCATAGACTGGTGGTGAAGGACTGCATGCAAGTGGACAAAGGCATCTATGCAGCTGTGGCTGGAATGAAGTCTTGTAATGCCTGGCTGATAGTGGATGGTAAGATCACTCACATTTATCGGATCAACTGATAAACAAGTTAAAGTGTGTTGTTACTTACATATATAGAAAAATATTTGAACTGGTATCATTGTAACTGACACATTTAAATGATCACTCTATTGATTCAGAGCAGATTTGATTCATAGATTCAAAATGAGAATCTTTTGTTCACAGCCAAAGTTCAAAGTATTCTAATGAATGAACAATTAAATGAACATTGATTGCTGCAATTACACAGTCTCAGTATGGACCGACCTGACAAGCACTAATAAGTAATTCAATCTGAAACCCCAAAATTGACAATTTCTATTAAATGTTTTAAATCTAAATGAATAAGCACAGAAGAAAACTGATTGCTTGCATTGTTCAAATGGCCATTTATGTCCATTATATCATTAAGAGCAGGACGTGCGTGTGCAATGTCATGTAGACATCCAGAAAGTTTTCCACTCAATGACCAGAATATTAACACCTCATTCCTATGTTGGTCTGCCCTTGGAACAGCTGACCCAGATCCGAACCAGAGGGGCAAGAAGGGAGCACGCAAAACCACTCAAGCAGGAGGTGGAGGCACAGATCTGATCAAGATCGCGGCGGAGCAGCAGGAGAAGCTGCAGAAGGAGCGTGAGGAGAGGATGGAGCAGCTAAAACAGCTTCAGGCTGAACAGGCCGCTGCCAAAGAAGAAGAAACTCCTGCGCCAGAACCACCAAAACCAAAGGCAAAACCTAAACCCAAGCCTAAACCAGAACCCAAGACAGACTCTGAAGGCGTAGCAGAAGAGCCAGAGCCAGAGCCAGAATCAGAGCCAGAGCCAGAGGTGGAGGAGGAAATCTCAGAACCAGAGGAAGCTGCTCCACCACCACCACCACCACCAGAGGAAGAGGCACCCAGTGAGGAGCCAAGGAAGAGAGTGAGAACTGGGCCTTTGGTTCCAGACACCATTATCGGTAAGATTTACCACTTCCATTAGCTGATTCTTTTGACTCTGTGTATGTTTAACTACACAATAAAACTCAGTCGGTCATGCAGTATGTTTATGACTCACTAAAAATAACCAGCTTAAATAGATCAATAGCTTGAAGATTAGGCTTCAATAGTCATGCTGTATGTTTTTTCGTTCACTCAATAGAAAGAGTTTTGCTCGAGATGTCTCTGGTCACGCAGCAGTTTTCACGCTGAATAGTAATGCTGGAAACACTTTCAGAGTATTTTAAGACAGTGTTCCATCTGCACAAGCAGAAAAAATGCATATGCGACAACCTTATTTTTTCCCCCAGCCATATTTTCTGTAGATCTTGCCAATGCATAATTTTTCTGATGATAGAAGTTTATGTTTAACATAACCTTTAAACTGTTGTCAATGTACCTGTTGTTCAGATCCAGGAGTTCACTTCACTAGTGGACTGTCAGATGTTCATGCCATCATTGGTCAGTCAGCTGAAATGGAGTGCAAACTCAGCAGTGAAAAGTGTGATGGCATTTGGTATAAGGATGGAAAAGAGGTAAGCACGGGTTTTTGATGCTCAAAGTCCCAGTGTAATAATACCTGAATAAATAAATATTATTCATTTCATCTTTATAGATAACAGCCACAGATGATCTAAAGATCGTCAAAGATGGAGCAGTCCATAAACTAATTGTATCAAACTGCACAGAGGACGACAATGGAAAGTATCGTTTTGAGGCAGATGGACGTAAAACTGAAGCGATGTTGGTCGTGGAAGGTAATTGACATTGCACGAACAAAATATAGAGTTGCACTCTGGCAAGTCAGAAAATCGGTCAATCTATTGTATATTGTGTTTCAGACCCACCAAGGATGAATCAAGATGACTTGGCTAAATTCTCAGAGCCTCTGATAATCAAGGTTGGCCAAAATGCAACTTTCAAATTGGACTTTGTAGGTCGTGAGCCAATGAAAGTGCAGTGGTACAATGAGGGTGAAGAGATGCTTGTGGATAATCACATCAAGATTGAGAAGTCAGATATTCACAGTCGCCTTCTACTTGTGAAATGTCAACGCAAAGACAGTGGAGAAATAAAGCTGAAGCTCAAAAACGAATTTGGAACCATTGAGGCCCTTTCGAGACTCATCGTTCTAGGTTGGTACATGAAAAGCCATGTAACATTCACGTAATTAGATAGATAGTAAAGAGAAGTATATATAACCTGTCGCCAATGCAATTTATCAACATAATCCGATTCATAATCCACAAGACATTTATATACATCACATTGTACAAAGACCATCAAGAACCCAATATATCTTTCTTGCCATTCAGATAAACCCACCAACCCAATGGGACCTGTTGAAGTATTAGAAGCCTCAGCATCTTGTGTGGATTTCAAGTGGAGGTCCCCAAAGGACGATGGTGGTTCTCCTATAAAAAATTACTATATTGAGCGCAACCAAATTGGACGCAACACATGGATGAAGCTTGGAAATATCCCTGGAGAGCCCCATTACAAGGACACTGATGTGGACCATGGAAGGAAGTACTGCTATCGCATCAGGGCCGTGACTGAAGAGGGCACCAGTGATGTTTTTGAGACAAATGACATCCAGGCTGGCACCAAAGGTGAGGCTACGTGAGTTTAGATCTTAAATAGCATTACAATATCACTGATAATGCAAGCAAACACTCATTATCATATAAACTGGGATGATTTGTTCCAGCATATCCTGGACCACCATCTACACCCAAAGTGGTCAGTGCCTTCAACAACTGCATCACTTTGGCATGGTCACCTCCCACCAACACCGGTGGAACCAACATTGTTGGCTATAATATGGAGAAACGCAAACGGGGCAGCAATATATGGGGTCAAGTGAACGCCCTTGACGAGCCAATCAAAGGTTTTCTTTACGTTTCTTTGATCTCATAATACTAATATACCTTTTGAACTGCCATTTAGTGAGTTCTTTAAAACACGCTAGGCTTTTGCTTACGCCTATTTCACTCATTGTCATCTCCAAGGCAAACAGTATGATGTGAAAGATGTTGTTGAAGGAATGGAATATGAATTCCGTGTGTCAGCCATCAACTTCTCTGGTGCGGGAGAACCAAGCACACCCTCTGAATTTGTGATAGCCAGAGATCCAAAAAGTAAGTCAACAACATTCAAATATTTATCACATTAACACATTTTACAAGCATTTTTTGATACAAGATGTCAGATGTTCTGCTGGAATAAAGCAGAAACGAACAAGAAAAAAAAAAAAAAAATCTTCAACTATACCACCTTGACCTTTTTGTGCTTCAATTTGGGATTTCAGAACCCCCTGGTAAAGTCATTGACCTGAAAGTCACAGATTCCACCTATACCTCTTTGTCTTTGAGTTGGACTAAACCGAAGGAGGAGGAAGGTGTCCAGGATGAAGCTAAAGGTTATTTTGTGGAATTAAGGCCAGCTGAGAACACAGAATGGGGTCGATGCAACTCAAACCCACTTATTATTACTTCCTATACAATTCTTGGCCTCAAGTCTATGGCTATGTACTGGGTCCGAGTGGTTGCAACCAATGAAGGAGGTGATGGGGAACCTCGAGAACTGGACAACTACATCATTGCCATGCCTCCACCTGGTATAATAAGAATATATTTTTATAATATGTACACTGCCAGTCAAAGGTTTGGACACACATCACCAAATTTAACATTTAAAGTACATTCATGCATTTTGCAAAGGCTTTTTTTTTTCAATGCAATATGAAGACTTATTTTTATACTTGTTTATTAAGAACAAATTGTACTTGTATTTTTATCTCCATCAAACCTAAAATTTTATTAAGAACAATAAGCCAATAGGTGATTAGTATGTGAACTTTTTTCAGTTATGTTCAAAAACATCCTAAGGTGCACCTCATAAAGTTGTTTGAGAGAATTCTAATGTTTCATGGTAGACTTTACTATAAATCTAAATTGTGTACTGAACAATAAAATTTGTGCATGTGTCCAAACTTTTGACATATTACTGTATTTCTTTTAAATATTTAATTATCAAATTTAATTCACATTCTTTTTTTTTTTACATTAAATATTGTCATCAAAATGAATTTGGTATTCCTCAAATCTCTTTTTCAGTAAGGCCAACTTTCACCAATCGCAAAATGAAAAGCTTTATGGTTGTGAGAGCTGAAAATTCGGCTCGGGTCAACATAAACTTTGAGGTATCCCAATGCTATAGAACGAAATGGTAGTATTTACTAAACAGACATTTTCTTATCCTCAGATGACTTACTACTGATTTTAATATATAATATTAACTCTCATATGCAGGCATCCCCAATGCCAACTATAATCTGGCTGAAAGATGGAATGCCTGTGTCCAAACGTGTAACCGTGAGCAATACTGATGGGATGTCCCAGCTCCTGATTCCCAGTGCCGAGCGTTCTGACAGTGGGATTTACTCCATCATAGTCAAGAACATAGTGGGTCAGGAAACGTTCAGTGTTGAGATCAGAGTGACGGGTGAGAGAGCCAAGCACATTAAGCCTGAAATCTAATTTGTGATTTTGCATGCAGAATGTGTTTCCAGATAAATGCACTTGTTCGTCCAGGAACAACATCAACCAATCAGATTTTAGGGTGCTGAGTCTTCAGCAATTTATCAACCATTTCGCTCTGATTTCAGTGGTTATTAGCTGTTCCAGGACCAAAAAACTTGTTTATCAAGGAACACATTCTACTTGGCAAAATCTCTAAGATAATATTGAGGAAAATTATGGATTGTGTGGATACCTGGCATGTTTGCAGATGATCCAAAGCCACCTGGCCCAGTGGAGCTGGAAGAAAATGTCCCTGGCACATTGACAGTTTCTTGGGAACCATCTCCTGATGAGAAACGAGATAATCACTTGCACTATATGGTGATGAAACGGGACTCCATCAAACGCACCTGGCATACAGTCGCTGACCGCTTGTTCAACAACAACTTCACAGCAGTCAACATCATGCCAGGAAGGGAATATAACTTCCGTGTCTATGCCAAAAATGACATAGGGCTCTCAGAACCATCTGAGTCCCTGACATGGGGCGTTGTAAGGAAAAAAGGTGAGCCGGTTGGTACTTTTACCTCTTGGTCCAATCTCGATAAAGAATATTAAATCTGCTCCTTAGAATTCTTTGTTCCATTTAGCACATTTTCTTATCTCCTGCAGAAAAGTTCAGCCTCAACTTGGCCTCATCCAAACCTTGCAACTTTGACTCTGCTCCCATTTTCACGGTTCCCCTGAAGACGCACACTACCCCGGAGAAATACGAGTGCTACATGAGCTGTGCGGTGAGAGGCGACCCCATACCTCACGTCACCTGGTACCGCAACAACATCAGCCTCAACACTGACACCAACTACTACATCACTAACACCTGTGGTGTCTGTTCCATGCTGATCTTGAGAGTCGGTGCCAAAGATAACGGAGAATACAAAGTAGCGGCAGAAAACTCTTTAGGCCGTGCTGAGTGCAGCACACAGCTGTCAATCTTAGGTATGTTGTCAGAATAAGTGTGAAAACGCCAGCTGTAGTTTGACTTTATGTGCATGTAAGTTGAGCTACTGTAAATTAGATATCTATAAATAAGTTTCTGCATGAATGTAAATTAAATATATATGTATATACTGTATATATATATATATATATACACACTGTCGTTCAAAGGTTTGGTTTTTAAAACAAATGTTTTTAAAAGTAATTTGATCAAAACTATAATTTATTTGATCAAAACTATAATAAAACATTACTTTATTTTCTGATCCTTCAGAAATAATTCTAATATACTGATTTGCTGCTAAAGTAACTTTTCTTATTGTCAGTGTTGAAAACAATGCTGCTTAATATTTATAGAAACCATGAATAATATAAAAATATGAAAATGTCTGTACTAAAATGGCCTTTTGTTCAATCTCCATCCTTACTAAATAAAAATCTTAAATTCTTATACACACTATTGTAAAAATGACATATAACAAAGTATATTTTATATTGCTCTAAACATTCTGCTGGTTGGGAAAAGTATTATAAGTATTGTATCCTTAAGTAATAATTTAATTTCTGCTTTTTTTATTTCTCAGAGTGAAATACCTGTGGCATCTGGAAGACTTCTCTGACTCATCTTCAATTTATAAATGTAAACCTCAGCTTGGCATTTAAATTCATTAATGTCAGCTGCACATGTTTGACTTTATTTTGAGTCACGTACAATGTTTTGTTTGTTAGGCAACTCATTTTGTCATTTGATCATTTTATTTGCCATTGATTGACATCACAAAATAAAGCAGAGTGAAATAAACGCATGTAGTGCCACAAATTTACTGTTGATAAAACTGTATAAGCCATATTTGTGACAAATGCTAGTCTTCAAATTTATCTTATACTATTATGTTGTATGTGACCCCACTAGGGCAAAGGTTATAAACACTTAAACGTTAAAACAAGTAACATTTGCTCCTAATAGCTAGTAAGCCTGCTTGCAAATGTCAGTGCTGAGCAATAACTTTCCCTGTAAATATTTGAAGTTGGCCATAAACCATGATCATAAAAAATCCCTCCAACCTCCAACCACTAAGGATTGTTGAAATCTCCCCAACGGCAAAAACATTTCCAAAATCAGTACAAAATATGTTACTCTGAGGCATTTTCAAATAAATGTCACCAAATGCAAGAAAATAAATAAAAAAAGGCATAAAAGTGTTTTATTTTTCATAGACCTGGCCTTGGTTCTTGCTTTATAGCTTTCCATTATTAACTTTCGCCTACAGGGACGAAAGTGCGTGCTGGTAGTAAATGGGAAATGCATATAAACCTGGTGGCAGATGTCTGGGTTAGTGTGTACTGGGGTCAGAGAGGGACTACGTCAAGTGGACAAATGGCAGTGCTTCTGCAGACAGGAAGTGGCCGCTTGTAGTTTGAAGAACTCTAAAAGCACATATATGTGAAAATCTGTCAGCAGGCAACAAGAAGAAAGCATACCCAATCTAGTGCTATTATGTCAAATGAAAGTATTGCCTGTCCCTAACATTATTTCCTGCTGTATCTGGAGCTTGACATGGCAATAAATGCTTTCAAAGACATACTAGGCTTGACAAAGCACTAAAACTTATACTACCTTTCCTAAAATATCTGTCCTTCCAAGTGCGTATGCATAATATGTTCGCATTAAAGTATTTATTAAAAACAAATGGAAATAAATCTTCAAAATAATTGCAGAACAAATGAACTTTGTCATGTGGGTTCTGGCTATAATTTGTAAATGGATAAACAACACACAACAGAGAACTGTAGCCAATGGGCCAGAGAACTGACCGAAGCTAAACCAGACAGCTGACTGAGCAAATTAAGAATGATTAACTCAAGTGTGCTTAATTGACGCTTAGAGTTGTTCGCCTGGTTAAACATGATATATATCAACACAGTCTCACAGCAACGTACGTATTGTTGTACGTATTTTATGAGGTGGCGAATTCGTACAAATTCATACGACCTCACTCGTACGAAATTTTACGATTTGAGTGATGGGTAGGTTTAGGGGCGGGGTTAGGTGTACGTCATTTGTACAAATTCATACAAATCGTATGAATTTGTACGAATTAGACACCTTGTAAAATTTGTGCGAATTGCTGTGAGATCGGGCTGAAACAAAACCTAAAATGGGCTTTATTTACAAAATAAAATATTAAAAGCACACATTTTACAAACAAATTCTAATACTGTCAAATGAAGTGTTTTGGCAAAACAACCATGGTAAAAAGTTCAGTTTTATAAAGCATTGAACAATTAAAGTTATTATTATTATTATTATAAAACATACAAGGGAAAATGTGCAGTCAGTTTTCACAATCACCCAGTAAGGTTGACTGAAGCATAATGATCAGCTTTCTGTACATTATCTCAATTACATGGCAACTTACCAAATATATAAATAAATGGACATTAAATATTGAATAGAGTTTAAATTATTAATGTGTGAAGGAAGACACTGCACAGTGATATGAAAGATGTAAAACTAGCACAGTCAGTCATGCAGGGACAATTATACAGTTCAGTGTATTCGATCAAAAATACAGTAGAAACAGCAATATTGTGAAATATTATTACAATCTAAAATTTTATTAATTTTAATATACTTTAAAACATCATTTTTTCCCTGTGGTGGCTGACTTTTCATCAACCGTTACTATAGTATTCAGTGTCACATGAACCTCCAGAAATCATTATAATATGTTTACTGTATTTATTAATGCTGCAAAGTCGTGCTGCTTAATATTTTTTGGAGTCTGTGATCTATTTTTTTTTTAGGATTATTTGCTGAATAGAAGGTTAAAAAGGACAGATTTTATTTGAATTATTATTATTTCAGTTTTTTGGGAACAATATACACTTTTTTTTTTTAAATAAATTGTTTTATTCAGCATGGATACAAAAAAAAATAGTTGGCTAATCAAAGAGCAGTTTAAAAACAGCTACTACAATGACAGGTAATGGCATAAAAATGATATATGCTGGGCAAGTTTTTAGCAATGACTTGGAAATTTGATATTAACCTGACACAGGCAACCTGGGGTTAACTGCCATGGTCAAGGGTTCAGGTATAAAAGGAACTTTAGAACAGATCTCAGCCTGTTCCTGATTTAGCACAAATGACCAGATTTGGAAGCACTATAATACCGTTTAACTGCGGATGCATTTTGTTGATTTGTAGTTTTTTTCCAGTTCTATTTCCAGAACGTGAGGCACACATGAATAATTTCCCGAAACGTATTACTGAATAATACACAACATCAGAGCCTCAGACTGCTTGCCTCTTTATTTTGGAAATGACTAATTTAGACCACTCATCATAGAGAGGTCAGCTGTAATTTACATAATAGGTGTCACACTGTCCTCAGCAGTGTTCACGGCTGCCATAATATAATTTATTAATAAACCAGTCGGAGTCCTCGGCTTGTGTTTATGAAACGGTTTCAAGAGATAGCTTCATTTTTAAGCTCCAAATAAGTCACATTAAATGCATAGTTATATTAATATTTAGAGAAACATCATTTATCCTCATATTCCCAAGGAATATATGCACCGATCTCACCGATTTAATACACCAACTAACAGTAATCTATTACTCCTCCGTGAGGATTTAGGGAACGTTATATTATGCAAACAGGTTTGACATTTTAATCAGCACATACGGTAATGGCAGAAGACTTTATAATCACCCAATCCTGTCCATTTATTTCTATATTTAATCATGTTTGCAGATGTTTTTCCTCGCTGTTTTAACAGTATAGAGCACAAAAAATGTCACAAAAGATTTAAAAGAGGCATCCCTCGTATATTCCATTTCCCAGCTCGTTTCTGTATTCTTATCCCTTGTGCTGTGCATCACACCACATACAGATGTGCAAAAATCTCTTATCATCCTGAGGACTCCGTTTTGGCCCCCCAAGGTGTCCTTTATCAAAAGCGATGTTCATCCCCGCCTGACAGCGGTCAGAATGTATTGGTGTTCTTGCTGGGGACCTTAAAAACACTTGTCATTACTTCTCATAGCCTCTAGCTTGTGGTAAGAATCAAATACATTCACTTGTTTCACTGGAAGGAGTTTCCAGCCAATCCCACATGTCCTCTCGTGAACCCAGTGCTTGGCATCTTACGGGCAGCTTAATGAAATTAATATATCGGATTTTCTGCAGTGATTGATATGCTACATCCAAATGTATACCATAATCTACTCTGCTGAAACTTGGACATCAGCAAATTTGATTTATTGCAGGTACTTAAAGAAGAACTTATTGCACCTCTTCCTTCCCATGAAATTATAAAATGAACCTTTTGGATGTCAGCCATTATAATTGCCGGCACTGAGAGACTCCAAAGTGGCAGTTAAAAACAAACTTAAAGCAAGAGTCTGCCGGCAATGACCTTGAAGGGCACGAAACATTGGCTAACCCCGCTGTTATGAAACCACCGACTGGTTAAAGCGAGTCGTCTGTGATTGAAGGATGCGATTAAAGATTGCTGGTTTGAAGAAAAACATCTATGCCACCCTCCCATGTCTGGAAACAGTTTACACTTTATTTTAATCGCTGTTGACTCATCGCTGAGTCATTGTTTGATGTAGCAAATGAGCAAAAAGTTTCATTTAGGGGATAAATATTCCATGTTACAGCACAGAAGTGATTTAACTTCATTCAAACACCTGAAATCACTACCATAATTACATACCGAGACAATACAGACGATAAAGAGATTATAAAAAATTGTGCAATTTACCATGTTAATGTGAAGGAATTGAGTTTCATAGGTATTTTAGCAGAACCTATCTAAAAAAAAGTAATTCATTACAAGCTACCCAGACAGCAACATAGTTTTGGCCCAGATCCGGCC